>JBCEWC010013421.1:0-15084 GCA_038996855.1 Solanum aculeatissimum
ATAAGGGTTTAGGTCTTGATTTAGGGGTTTAGGGGACTTTAGGATACCTAAAAGGGGCCTAGGGGTTAATTAAATCACGAAATTACCATTAATGAAATGGAAATTTAACTTCCAAGTAGAGTGTCACGCAGGAGCTACAGTGCCCGTGAACATGACTCACGATCCGTACAACATACCATCAAATGACACTTAGCCAATTTTTCAATGCGAACTCTCGGAGGACTTTCTGGACCACTTGATGAGGGGATTTACGGACCGTGTGGCTTCACATGGACTGTGTACTGGTCCGTGGAGACACACTTGGCCCAAGATTCAACCCCCAGCTCAGTCCAAGGTTCTTCCCCACTCAACGGACCACTTGACGGGTCGTACCAAGGCTCACAGACCGTGGGGTGGTTCGTGAGTCATGACTTGTATTTTGGGGTGGGTCCTGGCCACCCCCAACTCACTGGACCATGGAACGGACCCCCACATAGACCGTACCAAGGCTCACAGTCCGTGGTCCTTGCCTTGGGCCATTTTCAGGGCCTATCTCCAATGTCTTCCGGATTTCAGGCAATCCCGTATTTTGACCATAACTTCCTCATATGAACTCCGAATCGAGTGAAACCAGTTGTGTTGCGAATATAACACAAAGAGATTAAATTTTGTATGTAGCAGACCACCCGATTCAACCCGAATCAAAAGTTATGCTAGCTCAAAATCTACCGTCCAAACGACCTCTCTAGGCTACCAAATGATCTGTTTTGTGTTCGGCCACTTAAACTCAACCCGTGACTACCAAAACTCAACCATGACCATTATAATATCATACAAGACCAACCATAAGGAGTTTTTAAAAATTTTTGGGTCGTTACACATTCATATATTTTAGGACGAGTAAGGTCCGGTATTATTAGTATACTTGTGTATTTGCGATGAGTGAGGTCCAGTATTGTTGGTATTCTTTACTATTGACATAATTATGATGATCTGAGACATATTGGTTATTTGGAAACTAGTGGCGACACTTAGTATTATTCTCTATGACCATTTGAGACTCATGTATTGACATACTTATTATGATATTATTATATATTCATGCTTATATAGATTTTATCATTGACTCGTGTTTGTCCCATGTCGTATTGTACTATCCCTTGACCTGGGTAGGTGGTAAGGTTGAGATAATATGATACCCCTTAACCACGGAAAGGTGGAAATGGGGCTCATGGTCAAGGGTTACATAATGTGATACCCCCAGATCGTAGACAGGTGGAAAGGTGGAGATATTGTGACACTCCTTGACCACGAGTAGGTGGCAAGGTAGAGTATTATGATATTCCTTAACCGCGGGTAGGTAGCAAGGTTGTGAGATACTTGGTATATTGCTTGACAAGTTCCATGCATTGTGATCATATCTCTCACTGTATTGTACCATTGGTGATTATAGAGATCTTATTGTACCAATATATATATTTTTATTGTGTACTAACCTTTTTGGATACAGGTGGTAGTATTCTTCGTTATTACATACTTGTTCCATTTCTCTTACCCAGTCGATTGAACCGACTAGGTACATTTTGGTGTACTCACCCCTACTTTGTTTTCTCCTTACAGATCAAAGGGACCCGCACAGGGTAGTTGCTTACTCTAGTTGAGCTTTTTTGCATCTATCCAGATCTCATCACTGAGGCTCAGACTTCGAGTCACCGTAGATCTTTAGGATTTTCTTTATTGATTCCTTTTAGACTTTGTATTAGATTTTATGAGATAGATTTGTATCTTATTTCGAGATAGTTGTATTACTCTTCTGCACTATTTATATGATCTTGAACTCATGACTTTAGATTTTAGGATTTCTTATTATATGTTGTGATGATTTCTGCTTCATTTTGTTCTTCTTTAGTTATGATTCGAATTTGGGTCATGACAGTAGCTCTATACAAATGAGACCAGTGAACCTTAAACTTTGATACCAACTTGTCACGACTCGATTCCAGTCATGACAATGCTTGTTAGATCCCACCTACAGGTAAGCCAATTTCCCAACCCCAAGGTATCTGTCCGCAAACACTAGTCATAAGTATACTAGATATAACTGAATAAATCAACACAACCTACCCAGAACCTAGAAATCAATTGCACAGAGCTACAATAGACACAAGTATGCACCCATATTCATATATAATAATAACCATGATATGCATAAAAAGGAATACTACAACAAATACAAGCCACTACACCGTACATGGCCAATGTCTTAATACAAAAAATGGCCATCAAAAAGGAAGGAGATTGCAGAGTGTCTAGAGTTGCAGTTGTTTACCAAGAGTCTCCTGAAATGCTCACAAATCCTCAACTCAATGACCACGGCTAGTACCTAAACCTGCACCATGTAATGATGAAAAATATAGGGGTAAATACCGGTAAATGGCACCCAGTAAGCATCATTGTCTGACTAAGTAAAATGTTGTAAATATAAAATGTTCAAATGTAAAGAACTGCAACAATATTAGCAACTCGTAACCCAGCTCATAGCAAATATCACAGTAATCTCATCGTGCCCCGATGGCCAGAATCTAGTATCATATCATAACCAACTGACATAACACAATGGAGCTTAGCCTCTCAAAATCACATTGTCAAGGGATCGGATTGTACGTGGGTGTAAGGCCCTAATATCTATATATTTATGCCACCTAAGCCCCCATAATCCTAGAAGGTACAACCACATACAATTAGGGTATGTATAGGCGTGTAGGTCCAAGAATCTATATCACATGGGGCCTCGAACCCCTGACAGTCACTTAGGGTCTCGAATTCCTAATAGTAGAACAAGGCCTTGAACCCCTAACAATCATATATAGCCTTGAACCTCTAGTCCTCCCAGCTTGGCCTCCAGTGGGAGAAAAGTTAACCAGGTCCAGATAGTCTGGCAATCAATTAAATTATGGAACCCCTAATAGTCAAATAGGGCCTCAAACTCCCAATAGTCACATAAGGCCTCGAACCCCTCAATATATAAGTAATTAGTCAAATAGGGCCTTAAACCCCTTAGTATATAAGTAACTATGTAAACGAGGCCTCTAACCCCTCAGTATATAAGTAACTGTGTAAACGGGGCCTCGAACTCCTTAGTATATAAGTAATTATATGGCTCTATGCATAGTACCTCTAGGGAAGCATTGGCCCAAGCCTAGGCTAAGGTCCCAAGAGAACAGAGAATTAGATGTGTGTCACCTACCCAGAATATATCACAACCCAACTATCACAAATGATACCTACCAAGACAGCTAGGTGTCGGCACACTAATAATGTACCCATCTCCAAAACAAGGTGTCATTCCCCAGGACTAACCCATATAAACAATATCTATATCATAGATAACCCAAGAAAGCCTGCAAGGTATAACTTACCTATCTCTAACAAGATTATGTTCCCATTTCTAGCCCATCAATGGTTTTATAATATTGTATTTCATGTCAAAGTCATCAGGCCTAACCAACAGCATAACTACCCCTATTACTAAGGGTATAATTTGTATCCCCAGGATTAGGTAATTATAATAGATGTACTACACCAATAGTCGTATACAAAGGTATATCACATCTTATATCAAGAGTCATAAGGCCCAATCAGTAGTACCATCATAATATTCCCTAGAATATTGCATATTTCCCCACTTACCAGTTAGTATAATAAGTGCCTAGTAGATAACAACTACATACAGAATTATATATATATCATAGAGCAACACAGAGTCATATCTAACTAGGTTACTATGCCTCAATCTAGGTAGTCACAAGTACTCAGACTAAATATAGGCAGTCACAACCATATCATAGATATCCAACACAACTAAAGCCATCAAGATCACATATAGATGCTAGAACCAATGCACAATGCAGCATGTAATCATATGTCAGACTCACAAGCTAGTATATCCCTCTAGCATTAAGCTACAAACCCATATAGTCAAGACCAAGTTCAGTATACATATATGTCACCTTTACTCAGCTCCATCCAGCCTTTGCCAGGCCATTTCTTACTCTAACAGTATTAAAACTTAGCCAATGCAGTAGCCACAACTAAAGCAACTAACAATTTAGTAAATGCCATCTCGGGCCAGCATATATCACACACATATAGGAGAATCAACCATATACTCGACACTCATCAGCTCATATACCATACATCTCAGCCAAATAGTCACATATTTTAGCTCAGTCTAAGGTTGGGGAAGCCTAGCCTACTTGCAAGGCGGTTCCTCATGTTCTGGGTCAATCCACTCAATCTTGCCCTTTCTTGATTACTTCCTAATACCACTCAGTTGTCAAAATATAATTTATGAGGTTATTACGAATGATTTGACTGTAAAAACTGAAAGATTGAGGAAAATCATAACAATTATGTCCAAAATAGGGAAAATAGGTCCGATTCTTGAAATCCCAAACAAACCCCAGCAAAATGCTCTCCACATCACCCTAAGTCTATAGCCAAAAATTAAACCCAAAATAGATTTGTAATGACCCTTAGTTTAGGAGCCTAAAAGTGCAGAAATAATTGGACAGAAAATGACCTAGGGTCAATCCACTAGGCTAATGTACAACCCATAGTCCTTAAACATCAACTTTAGGAAAGGAAAAATGTTTTTAAGTGTGGGGTAACCCACGTATCCAATGATGACCCATATAAAGAGTGATGGTGTGTAGAAAAAGTAATAGATGAGAACATCAGACATGAAGAAAATTTGGAGTTATTGAAAAGGTACCTACAATTGAAAGGATGGTCCATAAACGGATGTACGACCCATAGAATCCATTTGTAGATGAGGTCTAAGAAAATGAGAACAATAGCTAAGTGTGGAAGGACTTTACAAATCCAACCACGATCTATAAGTAAAAGCACAACCAGTAATTTAAGGTTTTGTGGTTTGGGTCAGCAAATTGGTTTTTGAAAATTGGGGAAAAGTTAAAAAGACAGACAAGACTACGGTCCATGGTTTAAACCATGACCCGTAAGCAGGTTTTCGTAGACTTCATCTGGCAGTTTTAACAAAGGATAATTTTATCATTTTTGCAATTCCTATTCCTATACTATGTCATTTTTAGGATTAATAGAGGCCTAAACCAGCCCTTAAAGCTCTAGAACCCTTATTCCTTCTCTCATTATTCCACTCTCAAATTTCCTAAGGCAAATTACTCTCTCTAGAAAGGTCAAGACTGGGCTAAGATTTCAAGGTTCTTCCCAAAGGCTTCAAGTTCATTCTCCCCAAGCTTACCAAGTATGTGAGTTTGATTTTTGGGTATCCTTTCACCCACAAAGTCCTTCATAATGTATTTTATCTTTTCTTTAAGTTCCTTCAAGTTAATATGCATGCTTATGATGATTTCATGATATATTATGTTATTAAATGATCTCAATGATATCCTATGATGTTTTACTAAGTATTTTTATGCATTTAAGTTATTGATGATGACCTCAATGATGAGTTTAGCTTTTGATAAAGTATGGGTTGTTTTACATGTTTTTAATGGGTATATTATCATGATTTATGCATAGTTTTGTAATTTATGATTGTTCCAATTTAAAAGCTTTGTCCACCTAGTTTCAAGGAAATGTTTTACATTTTTCATGATGATGACTAGGAATTAAATCTAAGTTTTAAAGTTATGAGTTTTCAAAGATATAAGCATGTTGACAATTGCCTTAAAGATATTTAAAAAGGTCTCCAAGATGATAGGACAATACTCACTTGGTGGTTCCTTAAGTTTGATCTACTCTTATGATTTGTATCTTATGATTCTAAGTGTCATGATTTGACTAAGTTATGTTTTAAAGATTCATGGGATGACTTAGCATTGAATGTCACATTGAGGTGGGGTTCGGTAAGGGAACCTTAGTAGCAACTCTTTGTCTTATTAACTATGTCCCACCATAAGAGCCCTTGTAGGCTAGGCTTATGGATCCACGTAGGCCATTTATGTTTATAAAGATGCATGCTAAGATGATGGAGTTCCACACTGCAAGTGGTATCCCCGTGCCAACGTTGGAGGTTATATTGGATGCCATGTAGTAGCTCACATAGTCTTATATCTCGGTTAAGGTCCACTCTCACAAGTTTATGATTCTATGATATGATTCCATTATCTATGATTTCTCATGCATTTACTCTCATTCATATTGAGCGATATTCCTTGTTCATGCTTAAGCTTATATTAAGTATTTTTCCATCTCATATGCATATGTTATATATTTGAATGATGGGGTTATAATTTTATGCTTGCATTGCATCTCACATACTTAGTACATTCCAAAAGTACTAACGCATATTTTGCCAGCATAATTTAACCATGCAGGGATAGATACTCCTCTACCCATAATAGAGTTTTCATAGACTTCATTTGGCAGTTTTAATGAAGAGCAGTTTTGTCATTTCTACAATTCCTATTCCTATACTATGTTATTTTGGGGATTAAAAGAGGCCTAAACCAGCCCTTAAAGCCCTATGACCCTTATTCCTTCTCCAATTCTTCCACTCTCAAATTACCTAAGGCAAATACTCTCTTAGAATGGTCAAGACAAGTCTAGGCTTTCAAGGTTCTTCCAAAAGGCTTCAAGTTCGTTCTCCCCAAGCTTACAAAGGCATGTGAGTTTGATTTGTGGATGTCCTTTTACCCACAAAGTCCTTCATAATGTATTTTACCTTTTATTTAAGTTCCTTCAAGTTAATATGCATGCTTATGATGATTTCATAATATATTATGTTATTATTGATCTCAATGATATCCTATGAGGTTTTAATAAGTATTTATATGCATTTAAGTTATTGATGATGACCTGAATGATCAGTTTTGTTTATGATAAAGTATGGTCTATTTACATGTTTTTAATGGGTATATTATCACCATTTATGCATGGTTTTGTGATTTATGATTGTTCCAATTTAAAAGCTTAGCCCAGTTAGTTTCAACTAAAAGTTTTACATAATTCATGATGATGATTAGGACATTAAAGTTATGTTTTAAAGTTATGATTTGTCAAAGATATAAGCATGTTGACAATTACCTTAAAGATGTTTAAGAAGATCCCCAAGATGAATGGACAATACTCACTTAGTGGTTCCTTAAGTTTGAGTTACTCTTATGATTTGCTACTTATGATTCTAAGTGTCATGTTTGAATAAGTTATGTTTTAAAGATTTCATGGGATGACTTAGCACCGAATGTGACATTGAGGTACGGTTTGGCAAGGGAACCTTAGCGGCAACCCTTTGTCTCACTAACTATGTGCCACCATAGGAGCCCTTGTAGGTTAAGCTAGTAGTTCCACATAGTCCATTTATGTTTATAAAGATGCATGATAAGATGATGGATTTCCACCCAGCAAGTGGTCTCCCCGTGCCAACATAAGGGGCTATGTTGGATTTTATGTAGTAGCCCACATAGTCTTATATGTCGAGTAAGGTCCACTCCCATAAGTTTATGATTCTATGATATGATTCCATTTCCTATGATTTCTCATGCATTTAATGTTATACATATTGAGCGATATTCCTTGTTCATGCTTAAGCTTATATTAAGTATTTTTCCATCTCATATGAATATGTTATATTTATGAATTATGGCATTACAATTTCATGCTTGCATTGCATCTCACATACTTAGTACATTTCAAAAGTACTAACACATATTTCTCCTACATGATTTTACCAGTAGGGCAAGTACTCCTCCACTGGCTCATGGCTAGTTTACGACGTTCAAGACTAGTGTTTTTTTTGTGGTGAGCCCTTAGTTTGGGACTCTACCATGTTTTATTCAAGATTGTATTTTATTTTGTGATGAATCATATGTTGGCCTTTTGAGGCGTTTACATTCTATGTTGTTTAATTATGGAATCTTTTCTATTTGATAGATTCCAACTGTTACCGGTTTGATCCATCTATGCATTAGTTGGTATACTTTATGAACAAAATATGTTAGTCTTACATGCTTTTAATTGTTGCTTCATTGTCTTAAAAAGGCCCATACACCGTTCCTCATTTGAATTCTGTATTTCTTTATGTTTATACCTAAGAATACTTAAGATATTTAAGATCGCTTAGATGGGATGACTTTGAGGATCTCGTTTGCCATCTGACGACTAGGTCCCTAGGTCGAGTTGTTACAAACTTAATATTAGAGCACAAGATATTGCATTGTAAAGTTTTAACAAATTTTTGAGGATATAACCAGCTAAAATAAAAAATTTACCATGTAATATATGTAGAAACTAGAATCTGACACCTCCATAGAGTTTCTTGTGAAAATCCATTCATGTAGCCTTTTGAATTTCTAAAATTGGAGTTATGAAGCTCAATTTATGATTTCCCAAAGTTTTCCATTTTAATGCTTTGTGACCAACCCTTTATAGGCTTAGCCGCACCATCCTAGAATTTGGCCTCTGCAAATGTGGTGCCTTGGCATGGACAGGACTCTGCGAACATGCCTAAGACACCACAAATATGGAGCCTTGCCTTGGCCTTTATCCATGAACATGTATGGCCCTCCGTAAATGCGTAGGGTTGATTGTCTAGTGTTGCACAACTCACTTGAAAACTTTATCGAGCTATTCCCAGGCCATCCAATGTCTATTTTACATAGATAAAATAGTGCAACCATATGGATTTTGGTGTTTCAGATCCAAAGGTGCGGTTAGAATTTCCAATGGAGTATCTTATAGAAAAATGAGATTCTCGCTTCTTTTTTGCTAATTTAGCAAAAAGAATTGAGGGGTCAAAACACACTCTGAGGCCCCCACCATCCGATGAAGGGTTATTTTAGGCTATTTTCAATGTTATGAAGCTGACCATGACATCATTTACTAGGACTTTATCAAAAAACTCATTTTTATAATTATAACTTCCTGCTAACTCAAAAATCCACATAACTCACAACCAATTCAACCAAGAATCATCCCGACAGTCTCAACCATTTACAAATGGTATGAGGTTACCATAAATAATCTGAAATCAATGTAATAACTATAGAAATACTTAAATGACCCAGAGGGTCATTACAACATCCCCCACTAATAAGCCTTTCATTCATAAAAGTAAAAGAAAGGCATACCTGATGGCTCTAATAAGTTGAGATATTGCTCTCGCGTCTCTGCCTCCAACTCCCAAGAAGACTCCTCGACCAGGCGGTGATACCACTGGAATTTAACTATCAATATAACCCTAGAGCGCAATTGTCTGGTATCCTTGGGTAGAATAGCCACTGACTCCTACACAAATGTCAGACAATCATCTAACTCAACTATATCATGCTTGAAATGACCTAGTTTATCATTTTTGAGTTTTTCTATAACAATTACTATTTTGTCCTTACATAAGTTGTTTTGGAACTATTTTGAGCTATTTGCATTATTGGAATTAAGATCTTATAATTTAAAAGTGGAGAATATGAGTTTTGGAATTTTTGAAAGCTTAAGTTGTTGAAAAAGTGAGTTTTTGTACCATTTTGATTTTTGGGTGTTAGATCTAAAATCTATTGATTCCATTAGCTCTAGAACGTTGAAACTAGTCTAGGAGAAGTTATAGAATTGAATTCAGAGTTAAAATGAATATTTTAGACCTAAAATTGCATTTTGAGTTGTTTTTAGAACAAAAATTTGACTTTGGTCAACATTCATAGTTCAGAAGCTCGGATCGAAATTTCAAAAGTTTCAATAGTTTTGGATGGTCAAACTAACGCGAGAAATGGTCTCGTCATAATTTTTAGAGTTTATGAGGGCAATTTTGGTATTTTGAGTTTTAAATTAGTTTGATCGAGTTGCATTGATAAATATGACAAGGAGATCTTGAAATCAATTTTTGATTATTCCTTTGAGTAGAGATCACTATTTCTAGTAAGGATACATATTTGGTTTGTGTAATTTTGATTCCAAATGAATTCTGAGGGTCCATTTCGAGTTTTGAGCATAACTGATATGTCTAATTTCTGGTGTAGTCACATTTCTTTTCCCGCGCTCATGAAGGTCTAGATAACATGAACTCCACGTTCGCAGGGGTTCAATTTTTGTTCATAGAGGTTATCCCTCTCTTGATCTACGTTACCAGATAGGTATCTGTGTTTATGGAGAAGTCTTAGTTGGTTGACTTCCGCATTTGTGGACTCCAGTCCACATTCGCGAAGGTGTTTTTACACCTATTCAGTATTAAATTTGTGAACCTCCATTTTTACTCCATTTTCACACATTTCAAGCTTTGGGGAAATTTTTTACTATGGCTTTTGTGAAATTCTTTTGGGTAAGTGTTTTGGCTAACCATTTTGGGACTGAATTTGATTTATTGTATATGTTCAAGTGATAATTGTGAGATCTAGATTGATTCATGAGTAAAAGGGCTGATATGATAGAATTTTGATGCAAATGTGATCCGGTTATGCCGAAATTTGAGTATATTGTGAACCTAATGATAAATTGAGTTCTAATCTTGAGAATTGAGATAATTATGGATATTATTGTGATAATATGAGACTTGTGGTATCACTTGGAGAGTTATTTGTAATTTGAAGAAAATTGTGATATACTTGAGATTATGACCATGTGTTGGGACTTGCGGAGTCTAATTTCATTGTCATTTTGATTATCAATGAGAGGGTGGTGATATGAGATTTATTGGTGGTATTGTGGTACTAATTGATGCACTTGACCTAGCCTTTGTAATGTTATTGCTATGGTATACGTCTATCATCATTTATATTGCTACTACATATATACTTGAATGGTTATATTGACATGCATACAACTTATACTTGATTGGTTGCATTGGTATACACACATCTCATATTGAATTTGTACCACCTGAGATAAGATGATACTTGAGACATTATAGTATAAGACCTGTGACGCCTTAGTATACTTCAGTATGAGGCCTATGAAGCCTCGAGATACTTTAATTTATAGCCTATGACGCCTCGAGATATTTAAGTACATGGCCTGTGATGCCCCCGAGTTCTATCTGGTAGCTTCATCTTAATAGATGTGTACATCGGCCCTGCGACGGTCGTGTTTCACCTCATTCATGGCCTGTGACACTATTGCATTCATACATCTCATATGCATTGCATCATTTATTGCACTTACTATCTTTATATGCTCTTATTTATGTTATATTGTGTACTAACCTCATGATGCAGGTGATAGGATTCTTCATTATTACATACTTGTTTGATTTCTCCTACCCAGTTGGTTGAACCTACTGAGTACATTTTGGTCTACTCACACCTACTTTGTTTTCTCCTTGCAGATCGAGCACAGGGACCTTATCAGGATAGTTGATCTCACTCCACTAGAGGTTTCTTCCATCTATCCCAGATCTTAGCAGTAAGGTTCAGACTTCGAGTCAGCGTGAATCTTTTGGAGACTTCCTTTATTATTTCTATTTCAGACATTGTATTAGACTTTATCAGACATTGTATTTTCTTTTGGGATAGAGTATTTACTCTTTTGTACTACTTTAGATGCTCTTATACTCATGACTCTAGGTTTTGGAATTTTATATGATATGTTGTGATTGTTTTTTATTTACTTTATTCTATTTAGTCGCGATCTAATTTTAGGTCGTCACAAGTTTGATATCAAAGCTCTAGGTTTGTTAGGTTCGTGAGTCAAGAGTAGGGTGTCTAGTAGAGTCTCGAGGATTGGTATGTAGACATCCATGCCCATCTTCAGGAGGCTATGGGACACTTGATGGGAAAAACTTTTAAATCTTGCTTTTATTTGTACATTTTTTCATATCACATATTTTAAATGTGTCTAATCTAATCCTTCTATACAGATGTAGATAACCAGATCCCGACGATCAGTGGGAGAGCCTGAGCTAGCTGATGTGGCTCCTACTCACGATCGAGGAAGGGCTCGTGATAGGGCCAGGGGCCGAGGATATGCTACAAGGGAAGCTCCACATGGAGGATAAATTAGATCGATTTCTCCAGAGCCTGAGTTTGAGCCAGAGAGGCCTAGAGACTATGTTTTACCATCTCCAGTCCCTGTTACTATACCCTCAGTTTAGGAGTTACTTTTGCGAGTATTAGCTAGTTTGAAGGAAGCTCCTCCAGCCCTAGTTGTTATTGATGCTCTGGCTTCTCCAGTGCCAATTAGCCCTTCTATAGCTCCAATTGAGCTAGACATGATCCATGTTAGTCCTTCCTCAGTTCCATTGAATCCTCCTATAACTATTATGGTTCTGCTTCAGATATCTCAGCCGAGTTTGGGTGCACAACTTTAGAGTTTGGCTATTACTCCATCTATTACACCACTCCTATTTATGGTTCCACCATCTTCTACTAGCCCAGCCATGTCTACTTCTAAATAGAAGAGTTTTGAGAAGTTTATTTAATTGGCTCCCTTCAGATTTGATGGTACACCTAGAGATAGAGCTTATGATTTCTTCTCAGGATCCCGTTGGATCTCTAGCCATGACATGGGAGCACTTTACAAGGGTATTCTTGTAAAGGTTCATGTCGTATAGCCTTTGAGATAACCATAGGAATGAGTTTGATAAACTTAGGAAGGGTTCTATGTTAGTGTCAGATTGTGAGGCGAGATTCCATGTATCGTCTAGATATGCCTTGACTAGAATCCCTATAGAGTTTGAAAGGATTTGGCACTTCGTTAAGGGGTTGGAAGGGTATCTTCAGGAGGCAACAACTTTCTTGGTTCTGGTTGGAGGAACATTTTAGAGTGTAGTGGATCATGCTTGCATGATAGAGCACATCATATATGATAGACAGGGTGGCGGGAAAAGATTCCTTCAGTATGGACAATTCAGTAGGCACCCACCATAGGATAGAGGGTTTCAAAGGTAGGGCCATCAGGGTTGGGCAGTTCATGTAGCCATCCTAACATCTGATAGTGTTGGCATGTTTAGGCCTACTCAGACAGGCCATGATAGCTCTCTTGGTTCAGCCAAACGTGGTGGCTTTTCGGGACAACCATCTTAGAGGTAGGAGACCAGGGCTTGCTATAATTTTGATGAGATTGGACATTTGTCCCATTATTGTCTACACCATGCACCTCTCGCCCAAGCTTCAAGGTCTCAGCCAGCCCATCCAGCTCTAGTACCGATAGCTAGAGACACCTATCAGGGCATGAGGGGTGGTACTAGAGGAAGTCATAGCATAGTAAGAGGTGGAGCTCGTGGAGGCCAACGTGCTAGTGGTGGTCATAGAGTGTGTTATGCTGCTCCAGATATAGCCGAGGCAGAGGCCTCTGATGCAGTTATCACAGGTATGGTTCCTAAAATTTGCCTAAGTGTCAAGGTCATCTACGAGACATATCATTAGTCGTATTGCAAGATACGAATCGTATCACAACTCGTAGACCAAAGATGGGGATATAAGGGTTTTAGGCATCTATGAAACACTGATTCACGGGTTGTAGAGAATTCCATGGCCCATAATCGGGCTTTCGTAAAGACATTACCCTTGTAGCATGACCCGATCCAGTACGATTTAAATAGTTTATTCACATAAATCGATGATCAGAAAACCCTAAAAACTCACCCCCGTCATTTTTTGACCTCCCTTATGTCATTCCACATCACTTTTCTAGCTAAATTCTGGCGACCCATAACCCCTAAGGTTTCAAACCCTAATTCACTTCCCCATCACTCTCCTCTCAATCATGGTTCGAATTGGTAAGTCCATGATATTTAAACCTTACCTTATTGAATTATGATAGTTTAGCAAGTTTTGACTTGGGTTGGAGGATGGATTATTGGAGTCGGAATCTATTATTTTGCCTTAAAATGTTAGTCATCTATTGTGAATGTTAGATTAAGGTAAATGTAGATGTCGAAAAGGATAGGTATGTCAAATTGTGTAATAGTGCAGCTACTTGGTCATGTTTATTAAATCAAAAATGCATTTGTGTCGCCTAGTAGTAATACACATGATGACTAGTGGTCAAAATAATTGAAATGCTTTATGAATTGTTTCAACGGGGTAGGGCATGCTTAGGGTTGTTGACTTAGCCTAACTTCGTCAATTGGTGCATAAATCCTTGTGTATATATGTGTTGAAACTGATTAAATTGGTCAAAGAAACTCGTAGACAAGGTCCCTAGAAATTTTTAACACTGGCCATGTCTACGAGGGTCTTCTACAACTCATGGAGCAATCCATGAGTCATGGTTTTCCCTCGTGGAAAGCTCCAATGTTAATTAGTTCTTGAGGACTCATCATAC
The DNA here is from genome assembly GCA_038996855.1 of Solanum aculeatissimum. Classification (NCBI taxonomy): domain Eukaryota; kingdom Viridiplantae; phylum Streptophyta; class Magnoliopsida; order Solanales; family Solanaceae; genus Solanum; species Solanum aculeatissimum. The sequence continues at coordinate 14,215 of JBCEWC010013421.1, forward strand.
GAGACCCTCCACGACTCATGGTCTGATCCACGAGTCATAGATGGGTCTCGTATTGATTGTCAGTATCAAACCTGAGTCAGGACTTACATCCATAACTCCAGCTACAAGTCATAGAGCATTCTACAAGTCATGACTGAGTCTCGTGGATGCAAGTCCAATGTGCCGAACAATAACCATACACTGTATTACGAAACCCCTTATGAGCCGTATAGAATTCTACGACTCATAAGAAGGGTCTCGTAAACCCAAATTCTTTCCAAATCACTTCTGAAATTTCTTCCTTGTGTTCTTGATTGCAATTCATGGAACTAACCCGTTTCGTGATTATGTGTCTTGCAGGTACTATGGCCCCTAAATCTAAAAGGGGAGGTTCAAGCTATAAAGGCCCGCCTGCATCACAACGATTCACAACATTCTTCCCAAGGGTAAGAAGCCCCTCAACCAGCCAAGTCTTGAGGAGGTTAGAGTACAGGGTCAGGTGGTCGACATATCAGAGGAGACCATCCGATGCATGTTATTTGGACCCGAGTTTTTGGCCCCCAGTTCTACAGTTGAGTTCGACCACAGAGTAGGGCAAGTGCATGACTTGGGAGTTATGAGAGACCAAGAGCGTCGGCTCCGTTTGATGAGGTGGGTGGCTGCCCACATTGTTGCTCCAATATCCGACCCTGTTTGGGTAGTCACACCTATAGAGTCTATCATCAAAGCTTCGCTTATCTTTTCCGCCAAATTTTGGTGTGCGATGGTGCGCTCGAGGATCCGGCCTACACTTGCAGTGTCATGACCCGGATAGGGGGGCCTAGATGTGATATGGCAAAAGAGGACCCGAAGACCCTCGATCAAGCCATCATAGCATCATTACACTCATCA
>JBCEWC010013422.1:0-15083 GCA_038996855.1 Solanum aculeatissimum
CCACCGGGAGCAATTTGGTCCTTCTTCACATTCTTTGGGCAATTTGAGACTTGGTGGTCCAAGCTACCACACCCATACCAAGCACCCGTGACTTGTCTACATACCCCCAAATGACTTCCACCACATTGAGCATAACGAGGAACCAGAGGACCATCTATAACTTGTGCCTTAGGAGGAGGCACCCAAGTAGCAAATCTCACATTAGACCCTTGGCCTTGTTGGAAATGGCCAAATCCACCAACCTTAGCATTTGGGAACCCACCATCAAGTCGGGCCCTCTTTGCCTCATGCACCCTCTTATCTTTCATATTTTCACCCTCAATTTGTTCGGCGTAGGTCATGAGCCTTGAAATATCCATATCCTTTATAAGCATAGCCGTACGACACTCCTTCACAATTAAATCCGACGCACCCAATATGAACTTGTGCATTCTTGCACGGGGATCCGAAATAAGTGTAGGAGCATCTTGGAGATTTTGGTGAACTTGAGGGCATAGTCCCTCACGGTCATGGAGCCTTGACGAAGGTTGATAAATTTGGTCATCATAGCTTCCCTAAGCTCTAGTGGGAAGAACTGATCAAGAAAGGCCATCTTAAACTCCTCCTAATCTACTTTCACATCCGCCACCCTCTCCATAGGCCATTATCCATACCAAACTTGAGCGATATCCTTGAGTTGGTAGGCCGCCAACTCCGCCTTTTCCTCCGAACTCACACCCATAATTGACAAGACTTTGGTGAGCTCATCCAAAAACTCTTGAGAAGCCTCATAGACCTTAGAACCATAGAACTTTGGAGGGTTCATACGAGTGAAGTCCCTCACTCTTGAAGGCGGAGTAGTGACAGGGGCCGGGTAGACGGGCCGAGCTTGGTTGGCCACAACTTGGGCCAACATAGAGACAACATTGCAAAATTCGACATGGGTCACCTGTTCCTCAATCGGTGCCCGAGGAGCTACTTTCTCAACTTCCGGAGCCGGACGGGGAGCTCTTCTTGGAGGCATTTTCTGAAAAAATGACAATACCAAAGTTTAGAGACTTATCAAGATCTCATGGCATGATATAAGGAAGAAATAAAATGAGACAATTCTTAGAACGTCATCATAGCCTCTTGTTCATAGACATGGCGGGCATCACACCCATGAACAAGACTCTAATAGACGTGGCATGTTAGACTCCAAAGATCATTACAAACCTAGGGCTCTGATACCATTTTTGTCACGACCCGGATAGGGGGCCTAGATGTGACATGGTGAAGGAGAACTCGAAGGTTCTCAATCAAGCCATCATAGCATCATTACACACATCATCGGTTCGGAAACACGGAAGCTAAACACATAACATGTAAGCTCTAGGGAATTAGGAACTTGGGACTCAAGCTATGAGGACAATATCGGGGATGGGACAAACATGTATACACATAGCACATAGTCATTCACAATACCCATCATTCAAGTCAATATCATAGTAAGAGAACATGATCATAAACCAAGCTACATAGAATCATATTACATAACCAAATATCCAACATACAAGCCAACGTACAATAATATAGAGTTGTCCAACAATGCCTCTACATAGATGAGCGGGGCCTCGACAAGTTTGGAGCTGACCCTCAAGACATGGAAAGTAAATACATAAAATAAAGTAGTAGATAGACAGTGGCTATTGCCCTTGAACTAGAGGGCTCACCACTAGCAAGTCTTCAACAAGATATCAAACGTCATCCGATAAAATGTATATATCACCCTCGGTCCCTACATGGTTAGAACATGTAGACAAGAATATGGGTTAACACAATTAAGCACTAAGTATGCGGGCATGCAATGCATATGACAAGTATAGTATGACCAAGCAACATGTCAAGGGGACAAGTATACAAAATGAATGCACATAGCCAAAGAGTAGTATAACAATATGCCATGCCATAATGCATGACATGCAATCCTATGTTCATATATAGCGGGGATGTAACCTCAACCGATAACATGGAAGACCCGAATGAGCCACTACCAGGATCCGGTCTACATGCCAAGTAGTACCCAAGACACCCATGAACAAGGGATAACATGACATGAAATCCTTATCTAGGGATTTATATACCCATGGTGGCACATGGTTTGACAAAATGGGCGGGCCCTTGGAGATACCCCATTTGCCACCCAATCCCTCGGTGCTAAGTCTCATCCCACGAGAATACGTATATATATATATACATGCAATATTTAAATGGGAAACTTACATTCTTTCAAATCATGCATCATTAGTCATGTCAAAATCATTGTACAAGAATCATGTTCATGCTTAGGCCATAGGCCAACAAGTGATTTCAAAACATTTCATGATCATTCCATGTCAATGCAATAAGAGTATCTCATCTACATCGGCTTGTCATAACAAGCAATCAATACATGTCAATATGGTGCAAACACCCGAGATGCTCAAAGAGCCATGGCAAGGGACTATATGATCACAAGTCATAACATTACATGAAAACATGAGTTTATCAAGAGTTCAATCAAGGGTTCCAATGGAATAATAACCATGCACATGCCATGAATGAAGATCAAGATCATGGGTAATGGAATTCAAACTCAATTTCACAATTTGAAAGGTAAATCATCATGAATCATGTAAAAATCCATAAATAAGTCGTAATGCAAGTTACCTATGCTTAATTAAATCATGAAAGGGGACATGCAAGCTGATCAATAAGGGTTTCAATGAACATTCACGAATTCATTCTTAAAATCATGTTTAAATCACCTAATAACTACAACACACAAGTTCCAACACTAATCTATATCAATAATGGAAGAACCCTTTACTTAAATGAAAGCTTAAAATCAAATTTAAAGAGTTAGGGTTCTTGGGTCTTCAAGGATAAAAGAGGATCCTTGAATCAAATCCCACATACTTTAAATTCATCAAAAGAATTGCAAGGTCAAACTTAGTCAAGGTTGTCTTCCCAAATTCTTCAAGCTTTTTTCAATGGAGGCCAAGAGGATTTTAGAATTTCCAAAGTGAATGTAAGAGACTTAGAATAGATGAATGAGGGTTTGGGGATTGATTTAATGGTTTAGGAGACCTTAGGATACCTAAAAGTGGCTTAGGGAAACATTAAATAATGAAATTAACATTAATGAAATGGCCAATTAACTGTAACATAGTGTCTCACGGACTGCTACTGTGCCCGTCAAGCTGTCACACGGACTGTTCAACTGTCCATCAAACGACACTTAGCCAAATTTTTAACGCGAACTCTCAGGGGACTTTCTAGACCACTTGATGGGAGGTTTCACGGACCGTGTGGATTCACACAGACTGTGTACTGGTATGTGGAGCCACACTTGGCCCAAGAATCAACTCCCAAGCCAAGGCAAGCCACTGCCTCACTTGACGAGCCACTTCACGGATCGTCAAATGGCTCACGGACTGTGGGGTTGTCTGTGACCTATGAATTGTGTCCAGGGGTGGTTACTGGCCACCCCTAGCTCTCTAGACCTTGAAACGGAACCCCACACAGATCGTTCTAAAGCTCACGGTCCGTGGCCCTTGCCTTGGGCCCTTTTTAGAGCCTATCTCAAATGTCTCCCGAATTTCAAGCAGTCCTACTTTTCAGGCCATAACTTTCTCATCCGAACTCTGAATCAAGCGAAACCAGTTACTTTGCAAAGCTAACTCAAAGAGTTTCAATTTTATATATAGCATACCATACGCTTAAACCCGCATAAATATTTATTCCAGTTCAAAGTCTACTATCCAAATGGCCTCTCTAGGCCACCAAATGATTCGTTTTGCGTTCGATCACTTAAAATCAACCCGTGGCTACCAAAGTCAACCATGACCAGTATAACATCATACAAGACCAACCATAAGGAGTTTTTTCAAAAATATTTGGGTTGTTACACTTATATTTCATTTGAGTATTCCATATTTAGAGGCTTGTACATGTGACGCCAGTTCTTCGGATGGTTGTAGTTATTTTCTTCCACTTATCTGTATTATTAAACTTTTTATCTTTCACTTTATCTTTATTATTAAGTTGTTGGGTATTTAGGTTGACTCGCCTTGGTGGGTTAGGTGAGTGTCATCACACTCGGATTTCGGGTCGTGACACTCCGCTTAAGACTCTTTACTAGCTCTATAGATTTCCCTGAAACGATCTTATATTCCACAGCCTTACCCTAAACTTAAATAAGCCCATGCCCCTCTTACCACCCCTGCCCCTTACCTCCGATCCTAATCCACCATTAGATCGTAATGCTACCAAAGTAAGAGCTAAAAACTCACTAAGCTACTAAGATCAAGAAGATACAATCTAGAGAAAACTATACAACCAAACAAAACAAAACAGTGAAATATAAGGTATACTACTAATTAAACAATCAGGTACACAATCAAGACGAAATATATGATAAATCTAGGAGTATATGTAAAAGTCAACAAAACAAGCAAGAAACAACAACACAAATATGTAGAGGGCAAGAAATAGAAAGCAAGTAAAAAAATACAATTGATTAAAATAAGAAATAGCGAGATGTAAATGAATAAACAAGATAATAACTATAGAAATATAAGTTAGAATGCAACACAATACCATAAGTAAGCTCACAAAATATAATAATAAATAGTAAATTTAGCACTATAGGGTCAAGCTAGAAATATATTGCAAAAGGCAACACAACAACCAAGAAACCACAACACAATATGTAAAAAGCAAGAAGTAAACGGTAAGTAAAAAGGATACAATTAATTGAAAGTAGTAAATAGAAAGAGATTCGGAATATATGACCTGGAATTGCTAAACGTCGTCGGAAAAATATTGGACTCACTGAAAAACTACGTCGGAGTCTGAATGCAACCTAAAACTGTGATTCTGGTCGAGATATTTTGTGGAAGACACTGAGATTCAATTTCGCTGGAGAAAAATGATTCTGCCGGAGAAAGAACGAGCCATCGCCGGATTAATGTCAAAATTCCTTCCATTCTCGAGACAAATATTGTGTGAATAAACAAAACTAGAAAAACATCTTGAGACAAATCTTGTGTGATTAAGCAAACCCAGAAAACAAAACTTGAAGAAACACAATAAATCTTGAAAGACCGCCAGAGACGCCGCTTGCAACTAAAATTTTATGCGTTTCAAAGCCATCAGAGATGAGACTTGCGCGATAGAGAGATCGCTGTAGATGATGAAGAAATCACCGAAAAAAGAGAGTCGCTCGATAGGCAGAAACCCCCCCGGGTTCAACAAAAAGTGTCACAGTCCTAGTCGCCAGAAAAGATAAGTTATGTCGTTGAAAAGAGAAGTGGCGCCAATAGCTTGGAATTGAAATGAAAGTTGTCACTTATGTAATATTTATCATATGCTCTATTTTTTGTCTTGGAGGGATGATGTAGCCTCTAAACACTTTCAAATAACAAGTTGCACCTCATGACAATAATTTTCACCATTTTCACTAAGTCTAACTTATGAGAAACACAATGACTTTTGTCTTAGAAGCAAAATTTAACTCGATGATTTGATTGAATGAAAAAAACAAAAAAAAATAATTAGAAACAGACAAAAAGAAAAAAAAAAGAATAATAACTAAAAGAAAATAAAGAAAGGGACAAAAATACAAATTAAGAAAAAAGAAAAAAAGAAAAAAATATTTAAAAAATAAAGAAGTTGAAAAAAGAAGAAGAAAAAATTAGGAAAAAAAGAAAAATAAAAATATGAAAAAGAAAAAAAGACAAAGAAACAAAAGAGAAGAGAAAAATAATAAATAAAAAAACATAAAGAAAGAGAAAAACAAAAAAAAGTTGTGAGACAATTGAGTATGGAGAGTTTTTATGAAATTATTTACTTTGATTCAACTTAAAATTGAAGGACATTTTTGTAAGATTTTTCTTACTGGGAGTAAAAAATCAAGACCAATGCATTTTTGGTGTACTCGGTGTAATTTTCTGGTTCTAATCGTGTTTTAAAAGACAATGTTGGGAGCGAGTCTCTAGCAAAACACTCTGAGAGTTATGTGTGGATTTGGCTCTGTGAAACTTATGTCTCCGACTATATGCTTTAAGCATGGTGAACGCTCAAGGCCCGGACTTGCCTAATAGATCTAACACAAATTATGTGTCAAATTTGTGATATGATTGACTTTATAATTTTTATGTAAATGAAAGATATTTAACAGTTTCTTCATCTATAGAAATACAAAGATTGAGAGCAACTCAAATAACAAGTTGTAGTATGGCATATTAACTATTTGGTACAATGTGAGGATGATTATATATTATATAATACTTTTTCAAAAAATACACAGTGAAAATTTTATTTATTTACTAATCATTGGTCTTTATATTTTTGTAATGTGCCAAAATTATCATATTTTATTGTTCAGTTATTTGAAATATTTTTATTCATTATTGGGTGATGTTTTTATTAAGTAAAATATTAATAAGTTTTATAGATTATTTTCTTTTAGGAAGGTAAATTGTATAGTATGATAGTAATATATTTTTAAAAATAATAATTCTTTTATTATTAAAAAAGTTACAATATTAGAGTTGATTTGTATATCATAATTATTTTTACACCATTACATTATTAATACTTGTAAAATCATGTTGGAAGTTTAATATTTTTTTTATGAATTTTCTAAATCATGTTTGTAATCATTTTAAACTATTGATGTGTTGTTATAATTTTGTGTTATTATATTATTTTACTATACTAAAAATTAAAAATTTAAAGATCCATAGGGCTTGTGCCCCTTGTCTCGGGACTTATGCTTCATCCTGTACTAAGTAAAATGTCCTGCCTCATGCTTCACCTTTTAAAACGTTGATTTTAATGTCCTAGTTTGCTTACAATTTCTTTAACTATTGATTTCCTGATATATTTTGTAATTATTTTTATTAAGTGCTTTGATACTAAAATTGATATGTTTTGTAAGATAGATATTAAATTTACATATTGATTATATAAGTATTTAAATGCGCTCAAAATAAAATTTTTAAGGAGATTGATATTTAAAATTTGTGTGCAAGATTTGAGTATCATTTATGTGACAAATAAATAAATATCATGTAAAATAATATAGTCCAGACACTTGTTTCCATGTAATCAATATTCTAAATAAAATACTATTTCTCATTTATTTATTCTCACTCTTTCTTTAAATCTTCTCGAAGGTTACATCCTTCTTACTTGATGAGTCTGTAATTTGGACTCATATTGAGCTTAAATTGCCTAAGATATTGTTCTCAGTGTTCTATTTTATCTCGAATACTAATTTAAATGTGTGTTTGATGCTAGGAATAAGGAACAAGGTGCATAAAGGGACAAATCATAGCAAATCAAGTAAAAAAGGATAAAAAATGCACAAAAGTCTATCAAAATCGACCATCGCTTAACAATTCGACGGTATGTCGAATAGGCACATAGATCGCCTAATTTTACAGAACCAAACCCCTTAAATGACCTAGCAAATCAGTGATGAAAAGAGTAATTTGGTGGATCACCGAAGTGATTCGGTAGTCTAATGGGCCGTCACCTAATCTTACAAAACTTGGAAAGGAAGAATTCATAAAGGAGGTTAAAATCGGTGGTGGCTTAACCATTCGGTGGATTGTCAAATACGTTCGGCGATCCCAAATTTGATCACCGAATGGTACGTCGAGTGTAAATGAAGGGTATTTTTGTCTGGGATTTAAAAGGCCAAGGGAGAGATTATTAGAGTACACAATTCTTGACTCGGAGAAGAATACAACTACACTTTTTATTGTTCTAGAAACTAGAAGCTTGTACTTGGCTTGAAGAAGAAGAATTCAAAGACGAAAGGAGGATTCTACATCAAATTTCTTCTAGCTTTTATAATTTGTAGCCCCAAACAACTCTTTTGATAATTCTAGTTTTAATTTCAGCTTGAGTGGCTAAAATCCCATTATTGAGGGTGTGAAATGTAGTTGGATATTAATTTCTTATAATGGGTCTTTGATTAATTGAACATTTGTATGTTAATTTGATGTGAATTTATGTTTTCCTTCAACTATAATTGTTAATCTAAGATTGCAAACCCAGATTTATATTTATATCTCTTGGTATTACATGAACATGAATATTTGGAGCGGAAGGATTGCATAGTAGTCATGGATAATACATATTTGTGCTGAATGACATAATAGGATTCAACCGACTAAGATTTCGAATCATTTAACTATTAATTTGCATAGGTTCCTTTGACTCTTGTATAAATTGCGTGTGAAGTCTTAGTCGATTCATAGCGATACATTGCTATTAACTTAACTGTAGTTGTGGTTACCAACTTTCTAACCTATCCAAAATCAACCCAATTCCTAGATTCAATAATTGAGACTCATTCATTGGAATCATATTTAACTATGCACACTCCTGACATACTATCATCCATTGATTGCATTTTAATTGTCTGACTTCGCAATTAGTAGCAATTTAGTATAATTTCAAATCATTTTCCATAGAAACTACAATTAAATTTTTCAACTAATAACTTTGAGGTTTGAATCTTATATTTCAGTCCCTGTAGATCGATCCCCACTCTAAAGTTGGATTTATATTGCTAGCGACCACCTACTCTTCCAACAGTAGAGGAGTAGTTTTAGTGTTATAAAAAATGGCGTTGTTGTCGAGGGTTGGCATTTCATCCTTTCATGGAAGTGTTATTTTGAACTTGTTCTTAGTAATTATTGCTTTTAATTTTTAATTTTAATTTTAATTTTTATTGCTTTACTTTCTTCAGGTGCAAATATGAGCGAACAAGGAGACGTTTCTAGTGATGCAGGAATGATGAATGAAGTATTTCACAATAAGGATCCACATGCGGTGAACATGGGAAGAGCAGGTGTAATCCGCTTGCCTCATTTAGGTGGAAACTCAAACTTCCATGTGACAAGCCTAATGCTCTAATTACTCCAAATGAAAGGCTTGTTCAGGGGGTTAGCTCATTAAGATCCCCATGAATATTTGAGTAACTTTGTGAATATTTGCAAGCTATTCACTTTTTGAGGTGTCACACATGAGGCTATTTGGTTGTGGGGTGTCACACATGAGGCTATTCATTCCCTTTCCATTTCAAAAATATTCTAAGTCCCAAAACTCTCTCAAGACTCCTTCAAGAGCTCAAGCAAGAAGACCAAATTAGTTTTTTGGCTTCTTCATCACCAAATCAAAAATTTCTCCATTAAATCACTAAGGTATGTGGGCTTAATTTATGGGGATTCTTCCACCTATGAAGCCAATTCTTCTCCTCTTGAAAATTTTCATGATTTTAAGATAAAATATATTATAGGTAAACTTTATTATACATTATACACATGAATTGAGTTAGATTCTTCAAGTATTGATTGTTAAGCATGAATATTTATTGGAGGATTATTCCATGAGTTGATTTACACCCATTGAAGCTATATGTGTTGTGAACTATGCAAACTATGAAAGAATTTATAAATTTTAGATGGATTTCATGGTACCCAAATTGGGGTTTTACTACAATATTGGTGGATTGATTTGAAAGACTTTTAAGTGAATTAATTTTCCTTTTACCATATCTTATACCTTTAAAGGCATGGTTTTAAGCATATGTACATATACCCACTATATTTTGATAAAGTCATGTAACAAACTTCTATGTTGATGAAAGTCTCATTGTAAGACATGTGAATTGAGAATATTGAAAATGTTGAAGGGCTATTAAAGCATGCTATGAGCTCATGAAAAGGGTAAAGTCCTCATAAGGTGATCGAAAAGGGTAAAGTCCCTATAAGGTATCTTATAATATAATAACCGAAAGGGTAAAGTCCCCGTAAGGTGACAAAAATGGGTAAAGTCCCCGTAAGGTATTTATGATACTCTCTCTCCGAAAAGGGGAAGTGCCCATAAGGAGAGGGATGGTTGACCTTGGCAAAGTATACCACTCTTTTATTCGGTGTGGAGTGAACATCGAGATTTCAAGTAGTAGCTCGCTTAGTCTTATTTGTCGGTTATGGTCCTTTCCTATCTAAGTATGATATGATTTGGTTATCCTCATGCATATTTTGACTAAGACATTGATCATTCATGACATATTGAACCTATATCCTTTGAATATGAGTATGCATCTTATTAATTGTGGATTATGCCATTGTTGCATTGCACCCCACATACTTAGCACATTCCAAGTACTAATGCATACTTCTTTTTCCTACATGATCTAACTATATAGGGACCGTAGCTCCTATCCATCCTCCTTCACGTGTCAAGACAAATCATTTAAATATTGCTATTGATGAGTCCTCCACTCCTGGGACAATATCAACTTTACTTTCATTTGATTAAGACTTGTATATTTTTTTTATACTTATCTTTTGAGGGTGAGCCTGGGAGATGTCTTGGCCCCCGTTCCATTAGTATTAGAGGTGTCGTTGGATATGTAAATATATGTATTGGGCTTGACCCATTATGTTTATGATATTATGCAGGATTTTACTCGGTCCCTATTCCCTTCTATGTGTTGATATTTGTTGATGAAGTGATAGAATTCCCAATTCCGATAACATTCCCATAGCGTGAGTCACACTTACCCACCAATTAGACTTTAATTGTTATATGATTCATGCAAATCCTCTTCCCTAAAACATCCCTATAGCTTGAGTCCAAAGTTCCACTTCCCTTAGAATTATTTATTACTTGCTTGATTGTTTGATTATGCTTTCGCAACCAAGGATGTGCAAATGATATGTTAAGAGGCTTATTTGGGTTGCCTTCGGGTTTCCCATTCGCCGTGTCAAGTCTAGGCCCTAGGTTTGGTCATGACATAAAATGCTCCAAATTCAAAATGAAATTATAAATTATTGGAGATATGATGATGAGACATTTCATGAAACATGACTTCATTTTCAAAAGAATTTGTTGCGTTGTCTGGATCATGATCTCCTGAATAAAATGTTGTTACAAATATTTATCGAAGACTTTACAATACCAACAAAGCTGTAGCTGACCAACTTATGGGTGGTGGTGTTATGAGACAACCATTTGTGGTAGCTTCAGTTTTTCCAGACCAAATGGTGAAGATAAATCAAACTTGGCATACAAGGAAAGACAAAGCTATTTTAGCATCTTAAGCTGTGACTAAGAAAATGCTTTGAAAAGATCAAGAACGCAATGAAAATATGGCCTGAATGAGGGCCCATCTTGATGTTATTACTAATCATGTGATGAAACTTCATCCTAGAGGTAGCCATAAAAATGTGAATATTATAGGTGTTGTGGTGAATAATGGGGATGCTAATTTTGAGGTTCTCTATAATGAAGAATTTCAATATTTTGGTAATCAAATGGTGAGTTCTTGACTGACCTTTCAAAGGAAAGTTGGGAATTAAGGTTGGACGAATGAGAGAGATGGTAATTAGATGGATAGAGATTGGCATGATAGAAGTGTTGTTTGTCATGATCATGAGTTTGATAGAGAAATATATGTTCCACCTCATGACTGGGTCAAGACGAAGGATCCTATTTCTCATATGAAAAATTACTGAACTGAGGATTTGCTTGTAAGAATCCTCCATAAAGTTGATAAAGTGATGAAGGAGATAAAATCCAATTTTTCTGCCTTGAATCAAATCATAACTTCTCATTTGGCTTCCATATAAGTAATTAGAGAACCAATTGAGTAACATTTCATCTCACTTGAATCCTCATAAAAAAGAGATTTTGCCTAGTGACACAGTGGTGAATCTAAAGAATGATGACACTTCTCAATGTATGGCTATTACCACTAGGAATAGTAAAGTAGTTGGGGATATGACTCCTATTTTTGATGTGGATGTGAGTGATAACGTTAATGCTCTGATTGTTGAAGATGCAACTCGTGATGATGATGTTGAAGAGGTCCTAAATGATGTCGCTCCTACTCTTGACAATCTCAGGAGTGATTATGATCATAATAAGGGGGAGGGGTCCATATTCAAGAACTTAGCAATCAATATTCCTTTGGTGAATGCACTTTTAGAAATGTCAGGATACACAAAGCTCATGAAAGAATTAGTCACCAAGAAGCGGAATCTTAAATTTAAGATTATTGAGGTTTTTCACCATTGTAGTGAAATAATGTCAAGTAATTTGGTGGCTAAGAAAGAGGATCCCTGAGCATTTACTATTACCTACACGATTGATATTTATCAATTTGTACAGGCATTATATGATCTTGGAGCGAGTATTAATTTGATGCCTCTTGCAATATTTAAACAACTTGGTTTGGGATCTCCTTTGCTAACAACTGTGAGACTCTTGATGGTTATTAAAAATCTAATGGATCTTTAGTATGATGTGTTAGTGAATGTGGATAAATTTTTATTTTGATTGATTTTGTTATCCTTGAATGTTAGCTTGATATTGAAATCCCAATTATATTAGGAAGGCCATTTTTAACCACCAGAAGAGCCTTAGTTGTTGTTGAATGTGGTGAATTGAAATTCTGAGTCAATGATGAAGAAGTCACTTTTAATGTTTGCAAGTGCATGAAGTAACCAAAAGATTGGTAGGTTATTTTGTTTGTTGATATGGCAGAAGATGCAGTTTCTAATGTGGAAGAATTAATGAGTCTCGGTGAATCTCTTGCAGTCGTGTTATTGAATTATGAGGGTGATACTATTGTTGATTATGATGAGGTGGTAAAAGCCCTTGATGGGGAGGGGACATGTTCTTATTCTAAAAATCCCAAGAAGCTGAATCTTGATTTGAAGAATAGGGAAACTTCCCCCCACAAAGCCCTCCATTAAAGAGCCTTTGAAGCTTGAACTTAAGGCACTCCCTTCTCTTTTGCAATATGTGTTCCTTGGTAGGGTGAGACACTACTGGTTATTTGTGCAGTGGATTTGTTGGACCACCAAGTGGTGGCATTAGTGAGCATATTGACAAAGTTTATCAAGGCAATCGGATGGAGCATAACAGAAATCATTGGAATTCCTTTGGGGATTTATTCTAACAAAATTAATTTGGTCAAAGATTACAAGCCTATTATTGAGAACCAAAGACGGTTCAACCCTCCAATGCAAGATTTTGTGAAGAAAAAAATAATTAAATGATTGGATGCTGGAGTGGTTTATCCTATATCAGATAGTAGGTTGGTGAGTCCGGTGCAATGTGTGCCAAAGAAGGGGGGTGTCACTGTGGTTAAGAATAAAAAAGATAACTCATTTTTACGAGGCCGATATGTGGTGGAAAGTTTGCACAGATGATCGACATTTGAATTCATGGACTGAGAAAGATCATTTTCTCATTTTATTCATGGATCAAATGTTAGATAGACTTGTCGGTAGAAGTTGGTATTATTTCTCAGATGGATATTTTGGGTATAATCAAATCTCCATTGCCCTCAAATACCAAGAGAAAATCACGTTCATATGTCTCTATGGTACATTTGCTTTCAGAAGAATTCCTTTTGGATTATATAATGCACTGAGTACTTTTCAAAGGTGGATGCTTTCCATTTTCGCTGACATGGTTGAGGGCTCAGTGAAAATCTTCACATATGATTTTTTCAGTGGTTGGTGATACGTTTGAAGGCTGTCTAACTCAAGTAGAGAGACTGTTACTCTCACGACCAGGATAGGGGGCCTAGATATGACATGGCGAAAGAGGACTCGAAGACCCTCGATCAAGCCATCATAGCATCATTACAATCATCAGCGATTCGAAAATACGGAAGCTAAGCATGTAGCACGTAAGTTCTAGGGATTCGAGGACTTGGAAATCAAGCTATGGGGACAATACAGGAATGGGATAGGCATGCTTGCACATAGCACATAGTCATTCACAATAACCAATCATACAAGGCATGGCATAAAGAAAGCGACATTATCATAAATCAAGTGAAATAGCATCATATTACATAGCCAAATATCCAACATACTAATCAAACATACAAGAGTAAAGATTTTGTCCAACAATGCCTCTACATAGATGAGCGGGGCCTCGACAAGTTTGAGGCTCACCCTTAAGTCAATAGAAAGTAAAATACATGAAAATAAAGTGGTAGATAGACGGTGGCTATTGCCGTTAAACAATAGGGCTCACCACTAGAAAGTCTTCAACAAGATATCAAACGTCGTCCGGAAGAATGTAATAATCACCCTCGGTCCCTACATGGTTAGAACATGTAGAAAAGAATATGTGTTAGTACAATTAAGCACTAAGTATGCGGGCATGCAATGCACAAGATAAGTATAGTATGACCAAGAAACATGACAAGGGGACAATATATGAAAGGATTGCACGTAGCCAAAGAGTGGTATAACAATATGCTATTCCATAATGTATGAGATGCAATCCTATGTTCATATATAGCGGGGATGTAACCTCAACCGGCAACATGAGTGACCCGGATGAGCCACTATATGGATCTGACCTACTTTCTAGGTAGAACCCATGACACCCTTAAACAAGGGATAACATGACATTAAATCCGTATCCGGGGATTTATATATCCATGGTGGCACATGGTTTGACGGAATAGGCGGGGCCTTGGAGCTATCCCATTTTGCCACCTACTCCCTCGGTGCTAAGTCTCATCCCACGAGAATACGTACATATACATATATACATGCATAATTGAAACAATAGACAACATTCTTTGAAAATCATGCATTATTAGTCATGTAAAACCATTATTCAAGAATCATGTACATGTTTAGGCCATAGGCCAACATGGGTTTCCAAAACATTTCATGATCATTCCATGTCAATGCAATAGAGTAGATCATCTACATGGGCTTGCAAGTAAGCATCATTACATGTCATTATGGTCCAAGCACCCATTATGCTCAAAGACCCATGGCATGGGACTATGTGATCACAAGTCATAACATTATATGAACATGAGTTTCAATCAAGAGTTTTAATCATTTTAGGAACAGTAAACATGCACATGCCATGAGTGAGATACAAGAACATGAGTAATGGAATCAAGACTTTATTTAACAATTTGACAGACAATTGATCATAAAACATGTAGAAATCCATGAATAAGTCATAATGCAAGTTACCCACGCTTAATTAAATCATGAAATTGAACATGCAAG
>JBCEWC010013423.1:0-15083 GCA_038996855.1 Solanum aculeatissimum
AATGATGCTATGATGGCTTGATCGAGGACTTTCGGGTTCTCCTTCGCCATGTCACATCTAGGCCCCCTATCCGGATCATGAAAGTTTTGCATGATATCCTTACCTTATGGCATGGCCTTTTCGGTAGGTACAAGCCCATATAAGGAATCAATATCATGAACCTATGGTAGCACATAGTTTAGGGACAATGCGAGACTATCAAGGTCCTTTTGGTCCTAGGTGACAATCCCACGGAATACTTGAATCATAATCATAGTAATATTATTTATATTCTCAAAACATCATAATCTCATTCTTGGAGTATCTCATTAAAACATAGCTTATAGCATCAAGATAGGGCACTTCATCATTCTTGTCATTTATATCATGCTCATGAGCTCATAGCTTACTTGTTGGCCCCCTTAAAAGTCTCAACATGCATGACATACATATTTTTCCATGAGGCATTCACTACATAAGAAACTTACCATATGTCTTTAATCAAATCATGGGGGGTACATGTACATAATTTCTAAAACTATGTAAATTCCCAAGTAAATACCATGAGAGGAGTAAAATAGAATCACTTAAGCATTACTCAAAGTAACCCACCAAAAAGTATAATATGACTTTGCTAGGGTATCATCAAACCCTCATTTAAATCATAGATTTCACATTTCTTTGCATTGCATAATAGTATACAAGAACAAAACATCATAAAATACTTTACAATATCATCATATAAAAGAGTTCATAAAATTTCCATGAGTTTTCATGACTTGTAAAGAGATGAGGAAAAGGAATGGTTGAGATTTATGGAGAAAAGGTCTTCACAAATTAAAATCTTCATACCTTGGTGTGATTTAATAGAAGAAATCTGACTTTAGAAGTGAAAAATCCAAAACTTTAGCTTACACCTTCTCTTGAAGGCCTTGAAGAACTAGAGAGTATTTTAGAAGGGGTTTAGACTTAGGAATATATTGAATGGAGGAGAATGAAATATACTAGGGTTGTTTTAAGGCTTAGAAGGGATTATTTGGAGGCTTAAACAACGTGGTATAGGTATATAATAAAAGAAAATGTCAAAATTGCCCTCTATAAAATTCTGTCAGACAGGACCACGAGACCTTGATTACGAGTCGTGGTCCAGTCTACGAGTCGTAGAAGGGGAGGTCTCGTCTAATAACATTTTGAACTCTCAAAAATTTTCTCTGAAACTCAACCCATGACAGGACTTACAGCGCGTCAGTTAAAGTACGGGTGGTCTGATATCTCGTATACTTAACTTTAGAAATCAATATTTTCACCAGGTTTGGCCCTCATTCCACAAGTATGAGATACGGCCCATGGGAACACTTACGGCTAATAGTCCCCTTTGTAAAACCCACTAATACTTGAAAATATCTAGTTTTTATTTCTTAGGCACTTTTATACCTTCCAATATATGGAGCCTTACACTCTTACTTCAGTCGGTTGAACCTACTGGGTACATTTGGTGTACTTGTCCCTACTTTGTTTCCTTCCTGCAAATCAAGCATAGGGACCCCATCAGGTTAAGTGATTCACTCTACTAGAGTTTCCATCCATCTATCCCAGATCTTAGCGATGAGGCTCAGACTTCGAGTCATCGTGGATCTTTGAGATTTCTTCTTTGGTTATTTCTATTTCAGACAATGTACTAGACATTATCAGACAGTGTTGTATTTCATTTGAGATAGTTGTATTTACTCTTTTATACTACTTAGATGCTCTTTTACTCATGACTCCATGTTTTGGTATTTCGTATGATATGTTGCAGTTGTTTCTGCTTTACTTTATTCTCTTTAGCTGCGATACAATTTTGGATCGTGACCAATTGAGATACAATTTTCCATCAGCAACCTGTAGCAAATTATAAAAATTTTGAGACTCAGGATTAGGCTCCTCCTCCATTGAAGAACCAAGTGCCACCTTTATTGAAGGATTAGTCTCCTCCCCCATTGAGGGTTCATAAGAATGAGTATTGTTATAACATTCTGAATTTGAACCTTGTCCAAAGTTAGGACCAACTAGATCTAAAATTATTTGTCAATATGGATTATCGTATTCCAATTCAAGTTGAGCAGCATTATGCAAATTATTGCCAGAAGATATTTCACTTATCACATCTTTTTCCTCGTGATACTTCCAAAAATAATAGTTTTCAACCAATCCAGAAAGAAAAAGGTGATATTTACAGTTTAAACAGTCATGTATTTAATATTGTGACATTTCTTACAAGGACATTTAATGTTATCACCACTCATGCAGTTTCGTTGGGAACATGCATACTGGATAAAAGTATTCACACTTGTTATGAAAATAGAGTTTATACCTCCTCGTCCATCTAACCTCTCATACATCCAATCATGCTTCAAAGTATTCATATTCCTATTGAAATAAACAAAATAATTAGAATATACTCTTTTTATAAATCTAGAAATACTTCGAAAATAAAAATAATGAAATGAGATTGATTGGAAGAGTGATAGGTGTTTAGTTGATATATAAAAATAATGAAAATAAGATTGAAGTTGGTACAAATGAAGAAATTCACCATCAAACTGATGTATATTTTGTTTCAGGGGAAACAAGTTATTGCAAGAGAATAAAAGAAGCAAGATATCACTGTTTCAGGAGAAACAACCAATTTATCATTGTTCCAGGAGAAACAAGCACAAAATTTATCACTGTTTTAGGGGACAACTGGACAATAAACATGCCAAAAGAGTCTTCCCTGTCCAACATGAGCAAGTGAAAAATATCGCAAAATTTATCTTTCATAGAACAAAAAACTAAAAGAACTTATTTTTCATCAATCACAAAAATTCTCACTACAAGTTAGGAATTTATAAGTACATAATAGGGGGAGTGTATCGGAGGTAATGCTACTATGCTCATCGGATAGAGAACTAGAGAGGAAGACATATATCTCTATTGGAGGCCATGCTGCTATTTCTTTACTAAACAAGATCATGAGCATATGATAAGATAAATAGAATAAAACTAACTGTAAGAAACAACATATCTAAGTAAAATTTTGTAATTCAAGGAGTAAAGAAGATCATCTCGACATGTAAAGGAATTACCCTGCCCAAGCTATCTTCATGGTCATGTCTCGACATTTTTAAAAAATGAAAGAACACATGGTGCAACTATAAGAAGGTACCTTCTTGAAATATCTCTAGTTTGTCAAGTGTCAAACCCAAATGAAACAATCACTCTTGCTATCTTCTATGTATAGCACCAAATGAGGTAATTTGCATATGTTTTGTTGCTTTTCA
Source organism: Solanum aculeatissimum (assembly GCA_038996855.1). Taxonomy (NCBI): domain Eukaryota; kingdom Viridiplantae; phylum Streptophyta; class Magnoliopsida; order Solanales; family Solanaceae; genus Solanum; species Solanum aculeatissimum. The sequence goes on from JBCEWC010013423.1 coordinate 3,282, forward strand.
CTTCTTTCACCTGTTCGAGTTTATTTGATTTTAGAAATAAGATTGATTCCTTAGACACAAGCAATACACTATGACATGAATCATTCTTATTAGAAATAGTTCAATGGTGCAATTGTAATTCCTAATTTATTTTAGTTAGATAGAAATCTTTTAGGAATTAATGGCATTTAACTACGCATGTGGATCAGTTATAATAACTGCAGCCACTTCCCCCTTGCTCTATAAATCTTAAAAAGTAAACAATACTTGTAATAAAGAGTAAATTTCTCGAGTTGAATATTACTCCCTCTATCTTCTCTCAGAACATTGTCTTAGCTCATTGAGTTGTGAATGCCTCTATTTAAGAGTATTCATATTCATAACTCACTCAATAGAAGACTCGAAGAAATTTAAAGCTAACTCAGGTGGAAAACTCAACATCAAATCAAGTGAATGATAAATTTAAAATATTCAACTCATAAATAAACTCAATGTCATTGCTCAATAAATAGATTATATTTTTCTAAACAACTCAAACGAAAGGGACAAAGTCCACTCTACTTTACCTATATCTATGAATCCTCTAATACTTAGGATAGTTTTCGGAATAGGTCAATACTTACCTCAAAAGATTGATAAATAAATAATTAAATGAAATAAAAAAGTATCTCTGGTTGCAAGGAGGCCTCTGTTGACATCCCGAAGGCGCAACGTCGTGGCAACTCACAAAAATTAATTGAATTAAAGAATTTAAAAGACTTTTTAGAAAAAAAATAATTTTAGAGTCGCCACCTAATTTTAAGGATAATTAGGAAACCAATTAATTATTTACAAAAAATAGTCTGCGAACCAATTATTCCAAGTAAGGGGTTCAAGCCATTTCGAAGGGAAGGTATTAGCACCCTTCAGAATCCACAACTGTGGGTCCCGACTGAACTCATTTTTTTCAAATTGAGGAGGAGATATACGATGTAATATAACTATAAGTAATTACAAAAATAAAAATGAAAAATAATATGAGGAACTACCTAAAATTTGTCTAACGCCAACAATACATATACAATAATGATAAATACGAATAAAAAATAATAACTAAAAATAAATTCCATCTTATATACATCGAAGGCCTTGGAAATTGACGGTAATTACTTCATCAGCCCATTTTGACAAACAATATATATATGAACTTAAACTAATATTTTCGAATTTTAAAAATGTAATAAATATCAATCTAAACTAATTTTTCTGTCTTTTTTAATAGGGGAGGCCTCAAAATTCGACGGATAAATTTTTCATTGACTACTTTAATACACAATTCAATAAGCAAAAATATGAAACTAAAATACTAAAACAAGAAGTATGATATAAAATACTATGATAGTGTAAAATAGTCTGTCAAAATAATACCCAAACACAACTAATGAAAATAACAATAAACAAGAAAGCTTAGCAATTAAAAGATGATGATAATAAAAATAAATCCAAATCTGAACAATATAAAAAACCAAATGGAATTAAGCTTTGACAGCAATCAATACCCAACAAAATAACTTAAAATAATAATGTCTAGGATAACAATAAAGAACTTCAAATAGTTTTATAAATGTGGAAGTAATCATTACTGGATAATATACAATTAGCACCTAGATAAATGTAACGAAGTAGTAGCTAAACATAGCAATAAAAAAAAAATAGAAAATATTACGAAAAAAATTTAAATATTATTCTAACATCAAGATAACCATGAAATTAAATTAAATATAACTAAAATAATAGTCAAATATAGTAACAAAAATTTAAAGGAATTGAGTGAAACAGAAAGAAGAAACTTACAATTTCCATAGATTCTCAAGTTCTAATAGAGAAGTGAAGAACGGATTCGTGGCTTGTGATGCCGCCGAAGCTTCTTGACGGCAGAAATAGAGCCGTCGTCATTGTTTCATGCTTGAACAGTGATGGGTGGAGCTAATTTTCTTGGTGTTTTTAGGTATGTTTTTGCTGCGATTTTGAAGGATTTTAAGGTGGATTCATGGGGATTTTGTGGGCTGATTTTTGTGGGTGATTTTGGGTTATTTTGACTCTGATTTGGTGGAGATTTTAGGTGTGATTTGGGGGGTGGTTTGAGTGGGTTTTTGGTCGGTTTGTGAGCTGCTATTTTGTGGGGCTTTGGATGTTTCTAGGTGGGTTTAAGGGTGACGTTTGGGAGGTTGGTCAGAGTTGCCTTTTTGTGGTGTTTTGGGGGCAAAAATGATGGATTAAGGGGTTGAAAGTAGGTGGTGTTGGGGGCTTATTTTGGTGGTGATTTAGTGGAGTTTGTGATGATTTTTGCGGTCATTTGGCGCAATTTTGGTGCATTTTCGCTGCTGTTTTGGAGGGAATTTTCCGGTGATTTTTTATTCAGGGTGAGTTTCTTTGGTGTAGTTGTTGTCGTCAATGGTTGAAGGCAACGAAGCTATTTTGGGTACACTTTTTTCGGCAGAAAGGTGATGGACGAGGTCAGAAATGGTGAGAAAATGGAAAAGGAAGAAGGGTCGTTAGGTGTTGTTGTTGGGTCGTCTGGGTAGGGGTGGAGTCACGGTGGTGGTGGTTGTTGGGTTGATGAATGAGACTGCAAGCTATTTTCTGACGTGAGGAGGTTGGGGTTTGTTTTCTCCAATGGTTGCTGGATTCCAGCGAGGCAGTGACGAAGCTTACGGAGAAGATGAAAATTTCTTTTAATTTTTTTTTTCTTTTAGGTTTTATTTTCTCAAATTAAATATTCCCTCTATCCTTGTAATAATGTAGGATTATATACTCTTCGAAATCTAACGGACTTAGAAATACTGGCCCAAGTTGTGGGTCAATTACCTATTCGTGTAAACTTTTATTTGTGCAAAACATAAGAATTATTAGAACGCGTTTAAAAGTGAATATACAAACAAAAGATATATAAAAAATGCAACTCAACACAAAATAAAAATTTAATTAATATTTTAAACTATAATAAGAATTTAAAAATTAAAATTAATTAAAATTCAAAATTAAACTAATTAAAATCCTAATATTTTAAAAATAGGAGTAATTATCAAAAAATTAATTTAAAATCGTCAAAAATGTAACTTAAACTATTTAGAAATAATAACATAAAAACATGAATTTTTAGAAGTGTTGGGCTAAAATTGGGTGTCAACAGTTGTCCCTTTCGTTGGATATGATCGATGAAAGAGATCGTAGACAAAGAAAATTGACAAACCCGATTTTGACCAAACACATGACCTTCAATAAGAGTGTCTTGACTGTGATGGAAGTTGCTCCTTAATTCTAAAAGTTCCACATTGTTGTAACTTTGTTGACCGGATTTGTACCTGTGATTTAATTGAGAATGCATCCACTTGGATGATCTCAAAAAAAATTAAGACAAAATTTTACTAGTGAATAAAATTAAAGCTAAAAGTAGCATCATTTTTAATACTTTTGTCATCCTTCAATGCATATCGACAACCTTCATCTGATTTCTGAAGCAGAGTGTGAGTTCTTTGAAAAGAAAAATAAGATCTATTGATAGGATATGAATGCATGACCAGTGGCAGGACGAATGAAGATGAGTTATTAAATGCAATGTGAATGGCCCTCTCGGCAATGCAATATGCAATATGAATGACCCTCTCAGCGATGCAAAATGTAATATGAATGGCCCTCTCGGCGATGTAATTTGAATGAATGTAATATGAATGACCCTCTCGCAATGCAAAATGCAATATGAATGACCCTCTTGGCGATGCAATATGAACGAATGTGATATAAATGACCCTCTTAGCAATGCAAAATGCAATATGAATGGCCCTCTTGGCGATGCAATATGAATGGATGTAATATGAATGACCCTCTCAGCAATGCAATATGAATGAATGTGACGTGAGATACGAATGCAATAAGAATGAAGAAACACTACCACCACTAGTAATGCAATATAAAATGAATGAATGTAAATGACACTACCACCTCCGATAATGTAGAATGAATGCATGTGACACTACCACCTCCGATAGTGCGATGTAAAATGAATGCAAATGACACTACCACCTCCAATAGTGTGATGTAAAATGAATGCAAATGACACTACCACCTCTGGTAATGTACAATGAGTGCATGTGACACTATCACCTCTGATAGTGCGATGTAAAATGAATGTTATTGACACTACCATCTCCGATAGTGCGATGTAAAATGAATGCAAAGGGCACTACCACCTCTGATAGTGCGATGTAAAATCAATGCAAAGGACACTACCACCTCCGATAGTGCGATGTAAAATAAATGAAAATGACACTACCACCTCCGGTAATGTAGAATGAATACATGTAACGCTACCACCTCCGATAGTGCGATGTAAAATGAATGCAAATGACACTACCACCTCGGATAGTGCAATGTAAAATGAATGCAAATGACACTACCACCTCCAGTAATGTAGAATGAATAAAAATGAATTATGGAATATGAATGAGAACTACCACTTGTAGTAATGCAATATGAAAATTATGTCCTTTCATTTGTAGGATGACACTGCTTCTTTTCAGCGATACTGGAGACTTTTAAGTAGGTTTTGAACTTTTGGCCATAGTGGAGACTATTTGAGGCTGACTATCAAGTTTCTGACAATACATGATTGAATATTTTAGGGAGCTCTTAAAAATTCTGTCCCAGTTAGATCTCTTGGAAAATCTTGAACTGTTGATCGAAAAATCTCACATTGTTACGAAATTTTTGAGATTTTCTCAAAAATTTTGTCCCAGTTGCATGTACTGACATGATCTTCAATTTTGACTTGTTGGGGATGACACCTTTCTTGTGCATTTTGTCATCTTTTTTTTTCAAGATTCCACCCCAGTTTTCATTGCAAAGAGGAATAAAAATCCCATCAAGTACATGATCAAACCTGGATGATGCTTGCTTTTCCTTTTTTTTCGCTTTTTGTTTTTCTTTACTCTTTTTTTTTTAAATAATAATAATAATAAAAATAAAAATGATAGAAATAAAAAAAATGTAAAGAAAATAGTCAAATCTTGACCACAATTACCACCACACAGTTAGGAATGCATAAAAAAAAATTCTTTCATTTCTTTTTCAATTGATATTGAATTCGAAGTAACTCCTAAAAATTCAGGTGGTACCTCAAACATACTTAAGTATCAAAAAAATTTATTCATTTTTTTTCGAACAAATATTTCAAATTGTACCAACCTTCATGTGACAAGTGCCCTCACAACAAAGAAAGTCCTATTTCGCACATGCATAAAATATTCTATCTAAGGACGTTTACAAAATACGCTCACACTTAGAAAAATGTTCAATGCATGCAATTGTGATACCATATGCTTGGACTTCATGTAAGTCTCCACTTATGTGAGAATATTTGGAATGAGATCATGTATGACTTGTTATTGTCTTGTAATGTAGTCTTAGGGACGGGTATGGTATTTATTTGGGATAAAAGTGACTTAATCTCTTCTTGAGCGTCACACTGAATTTGTGCTTTTAACAATTGATACGCATTTGATGCTTGATCCTCTTTGTTATGCCTTCCTTTTGTTTCGACTTCTTCGAGACTTTATTCGTTAAGAAACTTTTTCATTTTACCCCCCTTTTTCTTTTTGTTAGAGCAATTTTCTTCTTGTCTTTTTTTGACCTTGTAGGGGTATTTTTGTCCTTTCTTATTCTTCCAACATTCCTCTTTTTCCCCCTTTTTTTTAATTCTTTTTTTCTTCTTCTTTTTCTTCTTCCTTTTTTATTGGTCTCTAGAAGTTATCTTTGTTTCCTTGACTTTGAGATTTTTGCATTATTTAATTATTTATTTATTTTTACCCATAGCAATTTTGAATTTGGATCTTTTTCTCGTCATTTGCACATTTTGGTGCTCTCAAGAAGGTTAGGCCAAGAGAGGGATAGTGCATGTAAGCACTCAGAAGAGTAATGGCTAAGATATGATTGTCAAAAAAACGTTTTAGGCTCAAAGTGGGAGAAACTAAGGATTAATGTCATTTGGTAGGCTTTGAAAGACACAAATGGGTCAAAGAAGACCTACAATCCTTTCTCAAATCAAATATTACTCAGGATTTAGTCTCAACAAACATTTAGGCCAAGTTCTAGATCAACCATGCGATGCAATTGAATTTTGATCTAAATCTCACCACACAATGCACTTGAAACTATGAGGTTGGTTTTATTTTTATTTAAATTCGTGCAAGATAATATTTTAGCATCACAAAAATATAATGAGAGGTACCAAAAGGATCTATGGCTTACCACAAAATCAATTTTTTTTTAATTCAAATATTTTACATGTTCCTAACTATAATGGTCTCAATTGAGTTGAAGATATGACTTTAAAAAATATTACACAAAAAATATTACACAAAATTATTATTATTTGTTTTTGATATTTTTGAAAAAATAATTACCGAACCCAAGAAGGGTTGCCTACGTATCTCAAATAGATGAGAATTAGGTATACGTAGTTCATGAAAATATAGTATAAAAAATATACACAATTTATTTTTTCTTCTTTTTTTTCTTTTTTTTTATTTGAAAATTGAAAAGGAGCACCAAACCCAAGAGGGTTGTCTACGTATCTCAAAAATTTGAGAATCAGGCACGCGTAGTTTGTGAAGATATAGTATAAAATATAACTTTAAAAAATGGTACAATTTATTTATCAGAGAAGAGTCACAAAAATGAAAAAGTAATTTATTGCATGACAAGGAAAATTGCTTATAAAATTAAATATTCACACGTATTTTGTGGAGTCGAACCCGAGAAGGACTACCTACATATCACACCAAATGGTGTGAATTAGACCCGCGTAGTTCAGGCGGATAAGATATAAAATGCATATTTTGAAAACATTAAAGTATGTTTTGGAAGAAGAATAACATGAACGAAAAAATCAATGACTATATTTATGGGTAAATTATTCACATTAATAAAATAATACCGAATAATTTTTTTTTGGGGTCAAGAATGTAACATAAACAAAGTAAAAAATATTTATTGAATATAAAATCATATTTTAAAATTAAACTATACACCAAATTTGCGAATATTTTTTTTTGAGTCATTCTAAAAAAAATTTATCCCCGTTTATATTATGAAAGCTTACGGGAAATACGATCGAGCCATTATGACGCCTACGTATCTCATTAAAATGGAAATTAGATCAAACGTAGTTCAAACAAATATAGTATAAAAATATGTACACAATTTGAATTTTTTCTTCTTCTTCTTTTTTTTTTTTGTAAAAAATGTAAAATAGACAAAGTGAAAGACATTTATTAAATATAAAATCATATACAAAAATTAAACTATACACAAAATCTGTGAATTCTCTTTTTCTCTCTCTTTTGAAAATTCTAAAAAACATAATCTCCGTTTTTATTACGATATATAGAAAACTTTACGGGGAATATGACTGAGTCATTGTGGCGCCTATGTATCCCGTTAAAATGAAAATCAGGTCAAACGTAGTTCAAACAGATATAGTTGACAAAAATCACATTTCAAACAAAGTATATATGTATTTATATAAAATCAAATAAACATGAATGGAACAAATTATGTAATATTTAAACAAACAAATAATGTATAATGCACCCTAATAGATCTAACTATTAAAGAATGTGTATGTCGTTTATACATCCTATTGCCCCACCTAAAGTACATTTTACAAAATATACAAATAAAATAAATGGGGATACAAAATAGGGGAAAAGAATATACAAATAAATAAATAAAAAGTCTCACGCCGGGGGCACAATTCTACGCTATTTATTTACAATAATAAAATTCCAAACCCAAAGGGCAATATTACATACAACCTGACATACATATTCTTCAATACATAGGTAAATGCATTTAAATAAGTGATTTGGTTTCACTCTAGCCTAGGTTTACTAAGAGTTGGTTTCAAAAGACCCAGTACCCAAGTTGGACAAACTACAGGGTGAAATAGTAAATGACGTTGGACGACCGCGTACCAACTACCCACTTACCACTTTAAAAAAATATACAGATAGTTTTTTCGGAAGGGACAGCCGTGGATAACCACGTAACCATGCTTATTCCTAATGTAAACTATTTGTCGTTTGACGGAAATATGCCATAAATATAAAGAATAATATACATGTAATTAAACAAATGATGAGTGAATACAAATGATATAGACATATAAATAACAATATATACACATGTGATATAATAAAAAAAAAGAAAATCCTCCTCAATTTGAAAAACTAAATTCACAATGGTTAGAACCTCGAAACTCCCCAGCAGAGTCACCATTATGTTGACATCCCGAAGGTGCAAAGTCGTGACAACTCACAAAAAATAATTGAATTAAAGAATTTAAAAGAATTTTTAGAAAAAATTTAATTTTAGAGTCGCCATCTAATTTTAAGGATAATTAGGAAACCAATTAATTATTTACAAAAAATAGTTTGCGAACCAATTATTCCGAGTAAGGGGTTCAAGTCATTCCGAAGGGAAGGTATTAGCACCCTTCAGAATTCACAACTGTGGGTCCAACTAAACTCATTTTTTTCAAATTGAGGAGGAAATATACGATATAATATAACTATAAGTAATTGCAAAAATAACAATAAATAATAATATGAGAAACAACCTAAAATTTGTCTAACACCAACAATACATATACAATAATGATAAATATGAATAAAAAATAATAACTAAAAATAAAATTCGTCTTATATACAAGGAAGGCCTTGGAAATCAATGGTAATTTCTTCATCGGCCCATTTTGACAAATAATATATATACGAACTTAAACTAATATTTCCAAATTTTACAAAATGTAACAAATATCAATCTAAACTAATTTTCTATCTTTTTTAATTGAAGAAGCCTCAAAATACGACGGATAGATTTTTCATTGACTACTTTAATACACAATTCAATAAGCAAAAATATGAAACTAAAATACTAAAATAAGAAGTATGATATAAAATACTATGATAGTGTAAAATAGTCTGTCAAAATAATACCCAAACACAACTAATTAAAATAACAATAAACAAGAAAGCTTAGCAATTAAAAGATGATGATAGTAAAAATAAATCGTAATCTGAACAATATAAAACCAAATGGAATTAAGCTTTGACAACAATCAATACCCAGCAAAATAACTTAAAATAATAATGTCTAGGATAACAATAAAGAACTTCAAATAGTTTTATAAATATGGAAGCAATCATTACTGAATAATATACAATTAGCACCTAGATAAATGTAACTAAGTAGTAGCTAAAAAATAGCAATAAAATAAAAACAAATCTAGAAAATATTACGGAAAAAATTGAATATTATTCTAACATCAAGATAACCATGAAATGAAATTAAATATAACTAAAACAATAGTCAAATATAGTAACAAAATTTAAAGGAAATGAGTAAAACAGAGAGAAAAAACTTACAATTTTCATAGATTCTCAAGTTCTAATAGAGGTGTAATCGAGAAGTGAAGAACGGATTCGTGGCTTGTGGTGCCACCGGAGCTTCTTGACGGCAGAAATGGAGCCGTCGTCGTTGTTTCTTGGTTGAACAGTGATGGGTGGAGCTAATTTTCTTTGTTTTTTAGGGTATGTTTTTGCTGCGATTTTGATGGATTTTTGGGTGGATTCATGGGGATTTTGTGGGCTGATTTTTGTGGGTGATTTTGGGTTATTTTGATTGTGATTTGGTAGATGTTTTAGGTGTGATTTGGGGTTGGTTCGAGTGGGTTTTTGGTCGGTTTCTGAGCTACTATTTGGTGGGGCTTTGGGTGTTTCTAGGTGGGTTAAAGGGTAACGTTTGGGAGGTTGGTTGGAGCTGCGTTTTGGTGGTGTTTTGAGGGCAAAAATGGTGGATTAAGGGGCTAAAAATGGGTAGTGTTGGGGGCTTATTTTGGTGGTGATTTGGTGGAGTTTGTGGTGGTTTTCGTGGTCGTTTGGTGCAATTTTGGTGCCTTTTCGCTGCTGTTTTGAAGGGGGTTTTCTGGTGATTTCTTTTCTTTTGGGGTGGGTTTCTTTGGTGTAGTTGTTGTCGTTGATGGTGGAAGGTAGCGGGGCTGTTTTGGGTGTATTTTTTCCGGCAGAAAGGTGTTGGACGAGGTTAGAAATGATGGGGAAATAGAAGAGTAAGAAGGGTCGTTGGGTGTTGTTGTTGGAGCGTCTGGGTTGGGGTGGAGTCTTGGTGGTGGTAGTTATTGGGGTGATGGATGGGGCTGCAAGCTATTATCTGACGTGAGGAGGTTGGGGTTTGTTTTCTCCGATGGTTGCCAGATTCCGGCAAGGCAGTGACAAAGCTTATGGAGAAGACGAGATTTTCTTTTAATTTTTTTTTCTTTTAGGTATGTTTTTTCTCAAATTAAATATTTCCTCTATCCTTGTAATAATTTAGGATTATATACTCTTCAAAATCTAACAGACTTAAAAATACGGGCCCAAGTTGTGGGTCAATTACCTATTCACGTAAAATTTTATCTGTGCAAAACATAAGAATTATTAGACCGCGTTTAAAATTTAAAAGTGAATATATAAACAAAAGATATATAAAAAATACAACTCAACACAAAATAACAATTTAATTAATATTTTAAACTATAATAAGAATTTAAAATTTAAAATCAATGAAAATTCAAAATTAAACTAATTAAAATCTTAATATTTTAAAAATAGGAGTAATTATCAAAAAATTAATTTAAAATCATCAAAAATGTAACTTAAACTATTTAGAAATAACAACACAAAAACATAAATTTTTAGAAGTGTTGGGCCAAAATTGGGTGTCAACAGCTTCACCGAAAAGCTAAGATGAATGATTTTTTAACGAAGTGCCTATTGAGGATCTCTCACACCTATATTTGTTGCTAAAATGATACAACATTGAAAGATATTACATGGAATGTACTGTATGTCAAATAGCTAAAAGGAAACAAGTTAGTAACGACCCGACCTAGGGGCTTAGTCGTCACACGGTGAATGAGATACTCGAAGGCACCCCACCCAAGCCATCTTAAGCATTCATAGGCATTAAATAAAAACTTTCACAGAAAATTAAAAGAGACGAGCTATGGGCCATTTCAGCAATGAAGCAAGATTAAAAAAAGAAGTGAAAATAACTAACATTCAGTTTAGTCCATAGGCATACCAACTACAACATAGACGGATGGAATCGATATAATCAATTTCCATCAAATAGAAAAGAATCTGAAATAAAATAACATAGAATGTAAAAGCCTCAAACGGGCCATAAATGCTTCATCTCAAAATAAAAGTGTAAGCTAGAAAGAAAAGAGGTAGAGTCTTGAACTAAGGGCTCATCACAATAAACTACTAGTCCTAGATGCCTGTCACGACCCGGATAGGGGGCCTAGATGTGACATGGTGAAGGAGGACCCGAAGACCCTCAATCAAGCCATCATAGCATCATTACACACATCATCAGTTTGGAAGCGCGGAAACTAAACACATAGCACGTAAGTTCTTGGGGATTGGGGACTAGGGACTTAAGCTATGAGAACGATAACGGGAATGGGATAAGCATTCTTACACATAACACATAGCAATAATCTTTAAGGACAAGGGAAAATATGATTCCACTATGGGGGCACACCGAGATTATGGGACTTTCCACATAAGCACATAGTCGTTTAAATCCCTAACATTCATATCATAGGCATAATAAAGACACTTCTCATAATCAAGACCAATAAGTGAAGTTCCCATAAGCATAATAAGAGAGACATGATCATAAGCCAAGCCAAGTAGCATCATATAATATAACCAAAGGTTC
>JBCEWC010013424.1:0-15082 GCA_038996855.1 Solanum aculeatissimum
TGTGATCACAATGTCCCATGCCATGGCTCTTTGAGCATAATGGGTGTTATACACCACCATGTTTATGATGCTTGCTTTCAAGCCCATGTGGATGAGCTACTCTATTGCAATTACATGAATGTTCACGACATGTTTTCTTGAAACTCATGAGACCTATGGTCTAACCATGTACATGATTTTTGAATAATGTTTTAACATGACTAATGATGCATGATTTCAAAAGAATGTTGTCTCTTGTTTTACATGAAGCATGTATAAGTATATGTACGTATTCTCGTGGGATAAGACTTAGTACCGAGGGAGTAGGTGGACAAATGGGGCACTTAGAGGCCCCGCCTATTCCGTCAAACTATGTGCCAACATGGGTATATAAATCTTCGAAAGGGATTTCATGTCATGTTTTATCCCTTGTTTAAGGGTGTCATCTTTCAGGCTTTGAGGTAGGAAATAAATTGACACTTAACCATGAAATCACTACCCTTCCACTCTAACACGGGTTCATTAGGAACTTGGAATTTGACATGCCTAGTTCTATAATCAATTGAGGCATATGATGCATGCGACAAATCCATCCTAATAATTACATCAAAATCATACATTTCAAGTTCTACAAGGTCATCGGGGAACACCTTATGAACCACCGACACGGGACAACCCCTATACACTTTCCGGGAAACAATAGAATCACCTACGAGGGTATACACCGAATAGAGTTCCCTCAAGGTTTCAAAACTCACACCAAACTTAACAGCCAACAGAGGAGTCACAAAATATAAATTTGCACCCGGATCAAGTAAAGAATAAACATCAAAGTTATAGATTTTCAACATAACTTTCACGAGCTTGCTCCACCTCTTGGCGGGCATGAAGAGCATAGAACCGGTTGATCCTAGGAGAACCACCAACCGGGGCCTTTAGTTTCCCTTGATCACTGCGAGCAACTGGGTCCTTCTTCATATTCCTTGGGCAATTTAAGATTTTGTGGTCTAAGCTACCACATCTGAAGCAAGCACCCGTGACCTTTCTACATTCACCAGCATGGCTTCCCCCATATTGACCACAACAAGGAAACTGGGGACCAACCTCAACCTGTGCCTTCGGAGGAGGTACCTTAGGATTAGAAATTCTCATGTTAGAACCTTGGCCTTGTTGGAGACGGCCAAATCCACCACTACCCTTGATGTTAGAGAACTTACCATCAAGTCGGGCCCTCTTAGCTTCGTGTACCCTTCTTTCCTTTAGCTTTTCACCCAAGATTTATTCGACATAAGTCATGAGCCTCGAGATGTCCATATCCCTAATAAGTATGGCCGTTCGGCACTCCTTCACAACAAAATCCGATACACCAGATATGAACTTGTGCATTCTTGCACTATGATCCGACACACAGCATAAGAGCATATTTGGAAATCTTAGTGAATTTAAGGGCATGATTCCTCACTGTCATGTTACCTTGCCGGAGATTTATGAACTTGGTCATCTTAGCCTCTCTAAGCTCGAGAGGGAAGTACCGATCAACAAAGGCCATTTATAATTCGTCCCATCCAACCTTAGTATCCACCATTCTCTCAACAAGCCATTGGTTGTACCACACTTCTGCCACATCCTTAAGTTGGTAAGCCACTAACTCCGCCTTCTCCTCCAAACCCACAACCATGATGGTCAATACTTTGGTGAGTTCATCAATGAAATCTTGAGCATCCTCATCAACCTTAGAGCCAAACAACTCTGGAGGATCCACACGAGTGAAATCTCTCACCCTTGATGCAAGAGTACCAATGTTCACGGGATTCACTGGAAGGGCTTGGTTTGCCACAACTCGGGTCAACATGGATACCATGTTTCTGAAGTAATCATGGGACACCTGCTCCTCTACTGGTGCCCGAGGATCTTATTCCTCCATTTTGCTATATTATGATTGTAGGAGGCATATTTTGAAAGAGCGACAAAATACTTATAGTTTAGATGGAACTATCGTAACATCTTACGGAACGACATAAGGAAGAAACAAATGAGGCAAATTTCTAAAACATCGTCATAGCTTCTTGTTCATAGACATGGCGCGCATCACACCCATGAACAAGACTCTAATTGACGTGGCATGTTGGACTCCGAGGATCATTACAAACATAAGCGTAATTAATACAGTTTCCATAACCAAACCCATAAATCATAATATCTCAATATTCATAATATCCAACAAATACAACCCAACGTACAAGAGTTTAGTTTGTGCAACAAGCCTCTACATAAGATAAAGTGGGGCCTCGACAAAGTATGAGGCTCACCCTCAATACATAAGTAAAGAAAAGTAAAAAAAAACAATACTAGCTAGATAGAAAGTGGCTATTGCCCTTGAACAAAAGGGCTCACCACACGCAATAGGCTTCAAGATGATCACACGTCATCCGGTGGAATATAGAAGTGACCTCCGGTCCCTACATGGTTAGAACATGTAGACAAGGAATATGGGTTAGCATATAATATGCACTAATTATCCGGGCATGCAATGCATATGACAATATAGTATGAACAAGAAACATGACAAGGGGACAAGTGATACGAAAGGAATGCACGTAGCCAAGAGATATATAACAATATGGTATGCCATGATACATAAGATGCAATCCTACAATCATAATATAGCAGGGATGTATCCTCATCCGACAACGGAGGAGACCCAAGCCAGCTACTGCCCGGATCCAGACTACTTGCCAAGTAGATCCCTAGTGAACCCTTCATCAACGGGATATGTAACAAGTCAATCCCGATCTAGGGAGATAACCCATGGTGGCACATGGTTTGACAGAAAAGAGTATGGATCCTTGGACATAGCCCACCCCGAATCAAATCTCTCGGTACTAAGTCTCATCCCATGGGAATACATATATATACATTCAACTTTAAATTGGAAGACTTACATTCCTTGCAAATCATACATCATTAGTCAAAACAAAAACCATTGATCAAATCATATTTATGCTTAGGCAAACGGCCACAAGAGTTTCAAAAATCATACTCACAATCATTTCCATGTTGATGCAATAAGAGCACCCCATCTACATAGCTTATCATATCAAGCGTTCATATCATATCAAAGTGGTGGAAGCACCCAAAATGCTAAAGAGCCATAACAGAGAGACTATGTGATCACAAGCCTTAACATATCATATCATAACAAGAGTTTCATCATAACCAATCTTCAATGTATATGCCATTAATAGGGAACAAGTGCATGGGTAATGGAATGCAAACTTTAAATCTCAGTTCAATGGATAATTCAATTTAAATCATGAGAAAATCCATATTCAAAACATAATGCAAGTTACCCATGCATAATTAAACCATTGAGGGACATGCACATTGATCCTTCAAGAATTTCCATGAACTTCATAAAATTCAAACTTAATTCATCATTAAATCACCTAATTTCTACAGCCCACAATCCAATGCAATGAAATACATCAAAATTAGAAGAACCCATAACTTAAAGAAACTTAAAATCATAAATTAAAGAGTAGGGTTCTTGCGTCTTCATGGATAAAAGAGAATCCATGAATTAAACCCACATATCTCGAGATTAATCACAAGAATTGAAGAATTTAGAAAGCAAGATGATCTTCCCTAATTTCCTTCAAGCATTCAACAATGGAGGTCAAGAGAATTCAAGAAATGTTAGAGAGGCTTCAAGATTGTTTTGATGAGTGAAATAGGATTAGGGTTCGAATTTAGGGGTTTAGGGGACTTTAGGGAGGCTAAAAGAGTCATAGGATTAAGACAATTTATGAAACTACTATTAATGAAGCGGAATAACCCCTACAACATAGTTCCACTCAAAAGGCCCTAGGTGGTCATCCAATGGCACACGAACCGTGTACCTGTCCGTGTGGCCTCACTTGGCCATGATTTCAACTCGAACTCTCGGGGGACTTTTTGAAACACTAAACGGAGGGAATCATGAACCGTGTGGCTGGACACAGATAGTGTACTTGTCCGTGGAGCCATATTTGTCTTGGATTCATGCCCCAAGAGCTGGTTAGCTCTCTGCCCCACTCCACGGGACATCTCATGGCCCGTGTTGGGTCTTACAGACCGTGGGGTGGTCCGTGGGGCTTGCCTTGGTCCTTGGCCAGGGTCCTGGGTACTAGAAGCCCACTAGAACATCCCACGAGCCCCCACATAGACCGTGGACCTTGACACAGTCCGTGGTCCAGCCCTTAGCCCATTTTTAGAACCTCGTTTCCAGCTTCCTTCCAATTACGGTCAGTGTTATTAATTTTACCATAACATTCTCATACGAGCTCCGAATTGAGTTAAACCAGTTGCGTTGTGAAGGTAACTCAAAGAGTTTCAATTTTCTATATAGCAGCCCACATAGTTCATAGCTTAACAAAAGTTATGTACTTTAAAAGTACAATTCCCAAACGGCCTCTCAATGCCACCAAACGGTTCGTTTTGAATCTGGCCACTTAAATAAAATCCATGGATACAAAAATTCAACCATAACCATTCCAATACCATCCAGGAGAAACCATAAATAATTTCAAAAAATTTTGGTTTCGCTACAAGTTGAGTAGCGCTTTTCATCCCCAAACTGATGGGCAAGCCGAGAGGACTAATCAAACCTTGGAAGATATATTGAGAGCTTGTATGTTTTAGTGTAATGAAATTTGGGATAAATATTTGTCACTTACTGAGTATGCCTACAACAATAGCTTCCATGCAAGCATTGGGATGGTACCATTTGAAGCATTATATTATGGATGGTGTAGATCATCCATTAGGTGGTTAAACGTCAGTGAGGTGGCATATTAGGACCGGACTCAGTAATGCATGCTATGGAGACCAACTAAAAAGGATCCTCATGGACCGTGTAGCTGCACATAGACCATGTACTGGTTTGTGAAGCATCACTGGGTCCGTAGTCTAGCCCTGAACCTTGGCCAACTCTCTAGATCACTTCACGGGACCCCTCAGGGACCGTGAAGGCTCACACGGACCATGAAGTGGTCCATGGAGTCCCACTTTGTCTGGAGATTTGTCCCACCTCCAAGGAAGACCACTGGATCTACCCACGAGACACACCACGGACCATGAACCACCAAATGGTCCATGGTCCCTCACTTGAACTCCATCCCAAATTCTTTTCCAGCATACTTTCAAATACAAACAGTCTCACAGTAGGGGCCATAACTTACACATCCAAACTCCGAATTTAGTGAAACTAGTTGCGTTGCGAATATAACTCAAATAGATTCAATTTGATATATAATATCCCACATAGTTAATATCGTTCCAATAGACATGGATCTTCAAAGTCTCTGCGGCCTAAATGGCCTTACCACCTTTCACAAAGATAATTCCTTTAAATCCGGCCACTTAAATACAACCCCTAACTACCAAAATTCAACCATGACAAATCCAAAACTAACCTTGACCAATCATTACATAGTTAAAAAATATTTGGGTCATTACAGGCATACCCCTCTTATATTTAATTTTGCATGATTTTGGAATGGTTTTGGAACAACACTTTGACTCTTTTTATGAATCTTACTTGCTAGATGGCTATATATTGATAAATGAGTCCCTTATACTTGACTTAAAAGTGATATTGAACCTTTCCTAATTGGTTTGCATGTCATGTATGGTGAGTTTTTTATTTTATTCCTTGATTCCACTTATCCTAAATAGCCCGCCTTTGCATTGATCATATCCCTAGTGTTCCCTTTTGAGACTAAAGGTTTTATTGGCAACCTAAATTACAAACCTTGGCTCTTTTTGAAAAGACTACCATGTTTTGAAACCATATCCTTTCTTAAACTTTTATTGATTGTGATAAGTGAGGCTTTATGCCTAAGTTGGGGTGACGTAGGAAGATGAGAAAGAGTGTTTACCACTTGAATGCTTGTTAAAAGAAAGAAAAGAAAAAAGAGGAAAGAAAAGAAAAGAGTGCTTACAAAACTGAGATGAAAAAGAAGAAAGAGTTCTTGAATGAAAATAATCCTTTAAATAGTTGAAAATGGTCTCAAGTGAGACATCAAAGTTGGGAAAGAAGAGTTGAAATGTGCATGGATGTGAAATGTTAAGAAGAGAGTGGAAAATTTGAAAAGAAATGAATGTTGATTGTGAAGTTTAAGGAGGGTTAGTCACTATTATCCAAATTGTATCCTACCTTAACCCTAAGCCTACATTACAAGCTTGAAAACCCCTTTGGGATTTATAACCAGATGAATTGCGCCAATGTTAATTGAAAATAAGGGTAAGCTTATGGTGTGGCACTTGCCTACATGAGATGTTCTTTTCTAGAGTGTGAGTGTTTGAGTCCTTGTCCCATGTCTAGTTGTATATATTTTTGTGTGTTTTGGGGACTTTATTTCCTTTATGTGAGGACATGCAAATTGAAATAGATTGATGATATTGATGCTTTTGAAGTTAAAGTCAAGTGGAGTTTTTTAGTTGAATGAGAGTTTAAGTCATTTCTTGAGAACATGTGTTATTGCTTGATTATTCTTGGAGGTTGATTTTGACATGGAAAATATTTTTTTGAAAGTCAAGGAGTAGCTCAATAGACATTCACATACTTGTGCTAATTATTGGTACCAACCATTAACATAAAAATAGTTTAGTTGAGGAAAGTGAATTAGGATTGTGTGTACTTAAATTGATAGCCTCTTGAGTTTGGTTTTGTTTTTCTTAAGGACAAGCAAAGTCTTAAGTTAGGGGTGTTAATTAATGGTTAAATTACACTTATTTATTGCTTTTTCTTATGATTTTTGTATTGTTAATATTATAAATTAAAGCTAAATATGCTATGAATGGTGTATATTTTAGGTACATATGCTTTAGATGGAGTTTTGCTGGAAAAGATGGAGCATGGAACTGGATTAGAGCAAAAGGATGATGAAACTGAAGAAAATTGTACTTGGCACACTTGTTCTCCACAAACGTAGTTGTTAGGCCAGCGAACGCAGAGCATTGGATGAATCAAGGGCGTGAACACTCACGACACTGGTGCTTAGGAGGACCATAAGTATCTTATTCTCCCTGTACGTGGAAGTCTTAGGCGCGAACGTAGAGGTTTATGTCATTTTGACCTCCACGAACGTGGTCAAATCTCCACGAACGCGGAGTGTTAAAGTGAATAGCGTCATGACAGTTTTGGAAAATCACCATTTTAATCCCAAATTAGAATATACACTCACTCGTTTCCCTTTATTGATCAGTTCTTCAGACAAGGAAACTTGTTTATACAATTTTGAGAAGAGAGTACACCTTATTTCTAGTTTCTAGGTGAGGATTTAGAGCATGTTTTCTACAAATACTTGAGTGGATTGAAAAGTGTGAGCTCTCACTGTATATATTATTCACTCACTCTTTATTTCCTTGTTCTTAATTTCAAAAATTATAGATTTAATGAAGTGTTGATGTGAATTTGTTTATGGTTATTTATAGAAACACTTGCTTTTGCACTTAGTTAATTATATTCTTGCAAATTAATTGGATTTCTCCGCGTATTGCTTTGATTGAGGTTAATTGATTTATATGTTCATGTTAACCTTCATGTGTTAATTTATGATTTGATGTCACGAACTTGAATTTAGCTTAGATCTTCAATTATTTCATGAAAATGTGTGATTGACGTGGACGTTTTGCATGATGGTCATGGGATTATGTTGAATGCCTTAATTGGATTCAACGCCTAAGGTTTCAGGAGTTTTTCTTATTAATTTCTTTGGTCAGTGTATCCCATAGTGATTCATGCGTGAGGCCTTAATAGGTTCATGTGAAACACTATTATGTTCTTACAAGAAATAATAGTTACAAGCAACCTGGCCTACCCATAGTGATTATTTGATGCTATGTGTGATAGATTGATTGAGTTTTAACTGATTTCCCATTTCTATTGATCCCTTGCTTGAAATATCCTTACCACGATTCCCTTAGGAGTAGTTTGTAGCTTAATCTCCCCCCGTTGTTAGTAATTGTGGTGTTCGCTTGTTGAATTTGAACTAATATCTTATTGCCCTTAATTAGTTCAATTGTCATCACATTGTTCGTTGTGGGATTTAACCACCACTCTCTATTGTGTTAATATGTTGATAACTATCGTCCATATTTCAAAAAGAGATATTTGTTTGAACATCATCAATCTCGAATAAGCATAGCCATATGACACTCTTTCAAAACCAAATCAGAAATCCCCAAGATAAATATGTGTATTCTTGAATGGGTATCAACAACTAGCATACGAGCATACTTTGAGAGCATAGTAAACTTGAGGGCATACTCCCTCACACTCATACCGTGTTGTTTTAGGTTGATAAACTCAGTAAATTTATCCTCTCTAAACTCAAGAGAGAAGAAATGATCTAGAAAAGCAATCTTTAACTCTTCCCAACCAACCCTATCATCACCCACTCTCTTAATCAACTATTGTGTGTACCATACCTAGGACACTCTCTTCAATTGGTAAATAGCTGACTCAACTTTCTCTTCTGAAGGCACTTGCATAATAGTCAACACCTTAGAGATCTCACCAATGAATTCCTGGGAGTCCTTATCATCCTTTGAACAATAGAATTATAGAGGGTTCATCTGAATGAAGTTCCTCACCCTAGTAGTTGGGGTGGAGACATGGGGAGAAGGAATGTTCTGTCTAACATTATTGGTTACAACTTGAGCTAGCATGGAAAAAATAGTCCAGAACTCATCTTGGGTAACTGATTCCCTCATGGGCTCTTGGGGAACATGGTCCTCATCTACATTGGCCTATCTTAGTTGAGGGGATCTTCTTGGAGGCATCTTCTTTAAGGGCATTTGTCAAAGTTTAGAAACCTCAAGACACATTCCATAGCATGACATAAATAGTGAAGAAGAGAAACATTTCCTAAAATGCCTCATAGTATGGTGCACTTCACACCCACAAATAATACTCTACTTGACACGACATATTGGACACCAATGATATTTTAAAACCTTACTGCTTTAATACCAATATTGTCACGACCCAAGCCTAGGGCCTTGGTGTAACATGGTGAATGGGAACCCAGAAGTCTCCAAACAAGCCTCATAGCATACTTAAACATGTCATCGGTTCAGAAGCGCATTATAAACATTATAAAGTTATTTTAAAGGATAGGGATATTTTGTTGCAAGCTAGGGGATAAGAGGATATGCGACTCATTGTCACAGAACTTCAACAAGAAATTCTAAGGGATGGAGATTTAGGACTCAAGCTATGGGGATAGGGAACATGGGACTTTCCATCACACATTAAACAACAACATGAATAAGGGGTGGGATTCGTAGGACTCAAGCTATTATAGTAGGGACTTAGGAATTTGATCATCACATTGTATTATCATCAACATAAGGCATTACATAAGTATAGTCTCCACAAGCATTAACCATACAAGCTTGTACATAGAGTTTAATGACGTCCAAAAATATCTTTAAGTCATAGAAAATATGGGGGCCAAGACATGTCCCAGGTTCACCCTCAATGTAAAAAACATAAGGTAATCATAACATATCATAGGTAGATAGAAGGTGGGTCTTGTGCTTGCAATAAAGGAGTCACCACAAGAAAACTTCCACAAATAAAATCTAGTCATGAAGAGGTGGATAAGGAATGTCTCTAGTCCCTACATGGTTAGATCATTTAGGACAAAGTATGTGTTAGTATATTGGAATATAATAAGTATACAGATATGCAATGCATATGAACATAGTAACCTACATTTCAATATAAGATGACAAGGGAACATATATCTATAGAAAGAAGTATATAGGAAAGAATTACATAACAATACGGCTTAAATCCATTATGCATGAGGGCCATAATACTTAAACATAGCTGGGATGGGACCTCAACTGACATATGAGACCATATGAGCAATTAAATGGAATCCTAATATTCACTCTACACCAGACAAAGAGTGATCTACTTGCCAAAGGCATAGCATACTCTTACTTACAGGAATACCACCTATTTTGGAGAAGCAACCACACCTTACGAGAATACTACTGATTTTGAAGAGGATTTTACATGAAGAAATTCATCCACAAAGGGGCATAAGGATGAACTTGTGTTGGCACATAGTTAATAGAAGGAGACTCTATATAAGGACCTCTTTGGTCGAGCCCCAACCTCTAATCTCATTCGGTGCTAAGTCATCCGATGGGAATGCCTAGACATATACATATTTGTAATAGGAACATAAGTCTTTTCAAATCATAATCATGCATATTTATTCTTAAAATCCAAATTACATTTTATAAATCATGTATACTTGGGCTTAAAAGCCAAATCATACTTGAATCCATGATTGCACACTTTGGAATAAATCATTCATACTTTATCATGATGGTGTATAAACACTCATAATTTCTTAAATCTACATCATAGACATTATGTGATCGCATGTCATGTCATAACCATACTTATCTTGAAATGATAGTCATAATCACAATTGGATAATAAGCTACATCATAAATCTTATCACAGTCCTTGTTCATGAATGTATATGCCATGAGGAATGAGAGAATAGCATGAGTACTTTAAATTCATACTTGAAACATCGTAATAATATGAAATCATATTTAATCCATGAAGAAATCAACCATTGAAACATACTTGAAATCACTCATGCATAAATTCATCATATAAAGGGACATGTATTTTCAATTCTCATCAAATCCATGTAAAATAACATAATAAGACTTAAAATCATGCTAAAATCATCAATTAAAACCAACTCATAACTTCATTTCATCAAATTGAAGTTAAATCACAAAACCCGCTTGCAAATCATAGTTAGAAAACATGAAATTAAAGAACTAGATTTTGGAGCTTCATGATTCGAAGGTAATCATGAATGAAACCACACATATCTTGAATAATTTAGGAAGGTTAAGATGTATTAAATGTGATCTTGGAAGCTTATAAAATTCCCTAGCTTAAATCCTTTGAACGAGTAACTTGAAGAGAAATTCTTAAGAGTTAATGAAATAAACTAAGTGTAAAGCTTGAATGAAGTGTCAAAAATAGTATAGGAGTTGTTTAGGAGTATAAAGGGGGGAATAACGGTCTTAAAAGTCCTTGGGGATGGTCCAAATAACAAAAAGTAACTTAATAAAATGAGCCTTAAAAGTAGCTCCAGAAAGCACCACAGATGGCTTCACTGGTCATGAACCTTTTCACTAGGGATGGAAATGGGGCGGGGTGTGGAGGATACTAGGAGGTTTTAGAGCTACGCGAGGTGGGGCAAGTTTAAAGTTATGTGGGGTGGGGTGGGGCGGGGCAGATGCGGGAGGGTTGAAGTAGCTACTTATAAAACATTTGCGGGGTGCGGCGGGTTTAAAAACTCAAATTAAAATTCAAAGATATTAAATATTTGTAATTAGTAAAAATTGAATATATAATTTTTTTTAATTAACCATTGAGTTTAATTTAATACTTTTTCTAAACTTTAAACTAGAGATGTTCGATAATTGTTAGTTGTTAAAAAGTTTATTAGAAACTTTTAATTAACGATTAAAAACAATTGTTAAAATCTCAACTAAAAATAGTTAATTAGTTGTTAAGACGTTAATTAGCGGGAAAAAACTAAATTCAGTTGAAAAATAAAAGAATTTTAAAATTTTAGTGGGAAGGGTTTATGCGAGGTGGGGCGGCGTGGGTTGAAAATGAAAAAACATCATCATGCAAGGCGGGGTAGGGCGGTTTAATAAATTTGTAGGTTGATCTCAACTCTCCCTGTACCGGCCCCATTGCCATCCGTACTTTTTACGGTCCGTGAAGCCTCTCGCGAAAGTAATCCTACACTAATAGGTTTTATAAAAATGGGCATAACCTCTTGCTTTGAACTCTGAATTAGGTGAAACATGATGCATTGGAAAGTAATTTGAAGGGATTCAATTTGGTTGGTCATGTCCCTCCTAATTATTTTTTTCAATGAGATATGATCATTTGAAGTTGACCTTGAATGAAACTAGGTTGAAAAAATTAAACTCTTCATTAGGGAAAGGTTTCACGGTCTATGAAACCATCTGTGAAATTTACCCATGTTACAACATGGTGATTTTTGAAGGAAAATTGTCCAAAGGTCTGTCCATGGTCACCACTACGGTCTTGGTGCTCTTCACGGACCGTAATGGTTCCCATGGTGGCAACCTTAGGCACAATAGCCTCCAGTCAACAAGAAAAATGGCTAAGGCAACTTTCGGTATGGTTTCATGGTCAGTAAGACGTTTATGTCAAATTAGAACTTTAATCGAAGCAACATATTTATAATGGAGTCTCTTCACATGCCTATCTAAGATCTCAATTAGAAGTTCTTCATATGTCAAATTCTCTTCAACCATAACATATTTCAAAATTGCAATCGAACTAGCATCACCAACCAACTTACTTGACATAGACACATGAAAAACAGGGTGAATTGAATTCATATCTGAAAGAAAGTTCAATCTATAAGCCATATTGCAAATACGCTCAACAATCTCATAAAGGGCCTATATACTAGAGACTCAACTTACCTTTTTTCCAAAACACATCACAACTTTCATAGGTGAAACCTTCACATACACCCAATCACTAACAACGACCTCAAGATCCCTCTTCCTAACATCCAAATAGGACTTATGTCAGATTTGAGCCATTTTTAACATTTCTGAAATAAACATTACCTTCTCCATAGCCTCCAATACCATGTCTGGCCCAATCGATGCCATCTCACCTATCTCAAACCATCCCACCAAGACCTATATGTTCTTCCATACAAACCTTCAAACAATGTCATCCTGATGCTAGCATGATAACTATTATTGTAGGTAAACTCAATAACCTATATATGATCATTCTAATTTCCCTTGAATTCCAACACACAAGCCCTCAACATGTCCTCAAAAGTTTGAATCGTCCTCTAGATTGTCCATCAGTTTGAGTAATGAAAGTGGTATTCAACTTCACCTTAGTACCAAGTCCTTTATGAAATGATTCCTAAAAGAGAGAAGTAAACTGGGTACCACGATGTAATATAATAGACATAGGCACACCATGCAATCTAACCAATTCCTGGATGAATAACTTTGCATAATCCTCAGAATTGATAGTAGTCTTCACTGGTAAGAAGTGTGTGGATTTGATCATTCTATCAACAATTACATAGATAGAGTTAAATTGATTATGTGTACGGGGCAAACCAATTACGAAGTCCACATTCACATCCTAAAATTTCAAAGTAGGGATCTCAATGTCTTGGGCCAAACCATCATGCCTTTGATGTTCCACCTCCGATTGTTGACAATTTGGACACTTGGTTACAAACATAGCTATGTTTTTCTTCATACCATGTCACCCATACACTTCCCTCAAATCCTGATATAGCTTGGTGGATCCTAGATGAATAGAATATTGAGAGTTATTGGCCTCTTTCCAAATCACTTCCCTAAGACCATCAATATTGGAAATGTAAACTCGATCTTTATACCAAAGAACATCATATCCCTCTTTGGAGGAAAATACTATCTTCCTTTCGACAACCAACTTCATCAACTCCACAAATGATGGGTGCAAATCTTGATTATCCTTGACATCAACAACAACAAAAGACTCAACTCAATTGTAACGACCCAACCTAGGGCCCAATTGTCATACGACGAATGAGATACCAAAGGCACCTCACCCAATCTATATTTAATATCCAAGCATTCATAGGGATAAGAGTAAAACATTTGAAGAAATAAAAGGGGAAAGAGTCTATGGGTGGTATATTTCAATGAAGTAATATTAAAAAAGAAGCATACATATTTTTGCATAACAGCATACCAACTAAACCATGGATGGTCAGAACCGGTATCGGTCAGTTTAGATCAAATTGAAAAGACTCCATACATAAACAACGTAGAATGTAAAAGCCTCTTTTCATATGCTGTAATAACACGAAAATTTTATGGTTGGCATTCTATGATGTACTACAAGCCATGATTGAGTTTTGGTATCCACAGGTTGAGTTTAAGTGGCCAAATGTAAATTGGGCTAGGTAGTGGCCTAGAGAAACGTTTCAGAAGTGTACTTAAAATAGTCATAACTATTTATGTGGCATGAACCATATGATCTACGACATATAAAATTGAATCTCTTTGAGTTATCTTTGTAACTCAAGTGTTTTCACTCAATTTGGAGTTCAGATGAGCGAGATATGGCCCAAACAGTGAGACTGTCTAAAATTTAGAAGCCATTGGAGATAGGCTCAGAAACATGACCAAGGACATTGGCACGGACCATGAAACTTTTCAGGGTGTGTGTGGTGCCTCGTTAGGTGTTCCAGTAATCTTGGGGTGGCCTGAACCACCCCTAAACCAAGTCCAAGTCAACGAGACCTTGGACGGTTCGTTTGGAGCTAGATGGGTCGTGCACTACCTTGTGAAGTAAGGAAGTGGCTTGGCAAGGCAAAGGATGATGATTTTGGGTCTAATTATGGTTGGACGATGACTTACACATCTAGTAACAAGTTTAATGGATCGTTTATTGGTTCGTGAAATGTAACAGAAAGTCCTCTGATAGTTTGCGTTGAAACATTTGGCTAAAGGAGGTCGGACGACAGGTTTAACGAGCCGTGTACTGGTAAATGGAATTGTAGCTGCCGTTTGGGCACTGTGTATAGTTAAAATTTCCATTTTATTAATGGTATTTTCGTGATTTAATGGGTAACTTGCATTATGGCTTATTCATAGATTTCTACATGTTTTATAATCTGTCTTTCAAATTGTTAAATCAAGTTTGAATTCCATTACCCATGATGTTGAACTTCATTCATGGCATATGCATAGGTATGGTTTGATGAAACATTTTGAGGAAACATTTTGTTATGATATGATAAGTTTTGTAAAGACTTGTGATCACATAGTCTCTCTATTAATGCTCTATGAGCACTCTGTTAATGCTCTATGAGCACTCTGTTATTGCACTATGAGTACTCTGTTAATGCTCTATGAGTACTCTGTTATGATAAGTTACAAGGCTTGATATGATAAGCTATTAGATGGGCTACTCTTATTGCATTGAAAAGATAAG
>JBCEWC010013425.1:0-15082 GCA_038996855.1 Solanum aculeatissimum
GCGGTTTCTGGCAGCCTCGGCTCGTTAATCTAGATTCGACCGATTCAGACTCAGGCCGACCCATAATTAGGGTTTCGACCGGTTAAGACTTTAGGGTCGGGTTTTGAGCGGTCTGGACTCGGCCCGACCCTTTAATCAGCTTCCCAGCGGCTCGGCCCGCTAATCGAGATTCGACCGATTCGGACTCGGGCCGACCCATAATTAGGGTTGCGACCGGTTCGGACTTTAGGTTCGGGTTTCGAGCGGTCCGGACTAGGCCCGGCCCACTAATCGGCTTCCTAGCGGTTCTTGGCAGCCTCAACCTACTAATCGAGATTCGATCGGTTTGGACTTGGCCCGACACATAATTAGGATTTCGATTGGTTCGGACTTTACAGTCGTGTTTCGAGCGGTCCGAACTCGGCCCATCCCATTAATCGGATCCTCAACTGTTCCTGGCAGCCTCGACCCGCTAATCGAGATTCGACCGGTTCAAACTCGGGCTGGCCCAAAATTAGGATTTCGACCGGTTCAGACTTTAGGGTTGGGTTTTGAGCGGTCCAGATTCAGCACGTCCCATTAATCGGCTCGCCAGCTGTTCCTGGCAGCCTCGACCCGCTAATCGAGATTTGACCGGTCCGGACTCAGGCCGACCCAAAATTAGGGTTTCGACCAGTTAGGACTTTATGGTCAGGTTTCGAGCGGTCCGGACGTGGCTCGGCTCATTAATCGGCTTTCCAGCGATTTCTGGCAGCCTCGGCCTGCTAATCGAGATTCGACTGGTTCGGACTCAGGCTGACCTATAATTAGGATTTCGATCGGTTCAGACTTTAGGGTTGGGTATCGAGCGGTCCGGACTCGGCCAGACCCTTTAATCAGCTTCCTAACAGTTCCTGGCAGCCTCGGCCCGCTAATGGAGATTCGACCGGTTCGGACTCGGGAGGACCCATTAATCGGCTTCCCAGCAGTTTCTGGCAGCCTCGGCCAAATAATCGAGATTTGATCGGTTCGGACTCAGGTCGACCCATAATTAGGGTTTCGACCGGTCAGACTTTAGGGTCGGGTTTTGAGCGGTGCGAACTCTGCCCGGCCCTTTAATCGGCTTCCCAGTGGTTCCTGACAGCCTCGACCCGCTAATCGAGATTTGATCGGTTCGGACTCGGGCCAGCTTATAATTAGGGTTTCGACCGTTTCAGACTTTAAGGTCTGGTTTCGAGCGATTCAGACTCGGCCTGACCATTTAATAGGCTTCCCAGCGGTTCCTGATAGCCTCGACCCGCTAATCGAGATTTGACCGGTTCAGACTCGGGCTGACCCATAATTAGGGTTTTGATCGGTTCGGTCTTTATGGTCGAGTTTCGAGCGGTCCGAAGTTGGCCCGACCCATTAATCGGCTTCCCAGTGGTTCCTGGCAGCTTCGGCCAGATAATCGAGATTCGATCGGTTCGGACTTGAGCCGACCCATAATTAGGGTATCGACCGGTTCGGACTTTAGGGTCGTGTTTCGAGCGGTACGAACTCCGCCCGACCCTTTAATCGGCTTCCCAGCGATTCCTGGCAGCCTTGGCCCGCTAATCGAAATTCGACCGGTTCGTACTCGGGTCGACCCAAAATTACGGTTTCGATCGGTTTGGACTTTACGATCGGGTTTCGAGCGGTCCGGACTCGACCCAGCCTATTAATTGGCTTCCCAGTGGTTCCTGGCAGCCTTGGCCCGCTAATCGTGATTCGATCGGTTCGGACTAGGGCCGACCCATATTTAGGGTTTTGACCGGTTCGGACTCGGCCTGGGCCATTAATCGGCTTCCTAGAGATTCCTGGCGACCTCGGCACGCTAATCTAGATTCGACTTGTCGGACTCGAGCTAGCCCATAATTTAGGTTTCGACCGATTCAGACTTTATGATCAGGTTTCAAGCGATTCGGACTCGGCCCGACCCATTAATAGGCTTCCATGCGGTTCCTGGCAGCCTCGGCTCGCTAATCTAGATTTAATTGATTCGGACTCATACTGATCCATAATTAGAGTTTAGATCGCTTAGGACTTTAGGGTCGGGTTTCGAGCGGTCCGGACTCGGCCCGACCCATTTATCTGCATCCCAGCGGTTCCTTGCATCTTCGGGCTGCTAATCAAGATTCGACCAGTTCGGACTCGGGCTGACCCATAATTAGGGTTTCGACCGGTTCAGACTTTAGAGTAGATTTTCGAGCGGTCCTGACTCGGCCCTGTCCATTAATCGGCTTCCCAGCCGGTTCTGGAAACCTCGGTTCGCTAACCTAGATTTGACCGGTTCGGACTCGGGCCAACCCATAATTATGGTTTTGACCGGTTCGGACTTTACGGGTGGGTTTTGAGCGTTCCGGACTCGGCCCGACCCATTAATCGG
The DNA here is from genome assembly GCA_038996855.1 of Solanum aculeatissimum. Taxonomy (NCBI): domain Eukaryota; kingdom Viridiplantae; phylum Streptophyta; class Magnoliopsida; order Solanales; family Solanaceae; genus Solanum; species Solanum aculeatissimum. The sequence continues at coordinate 2,366 of JBCEWC010013425.1, forward strand.
TTTCCCAGCGGTTCTTGGCAGCCTAGGCACGCTAATCGAGATTCGATCGATTCGGACTCGGCCCGACACATAATTACGGTTTCCACCGGTTCGGACTTTACAGTCGGGTTTTGAGCAGTCCGAACTCGGCCCGGCCCATAAATTGGCTCCCCAGCGATTCCTGGCAGCCTCAATCCACTAATCAAGATTCGACCGGTTCAGACTCGGGCCGGCGCATAGTTAGGGTTTAGACCTCTTCAGACATTAGGGTCGGGTTTAGAGTGGTCCGGACTCGGCCCGGCCCATTAATCGGCTCCCGAGCAGTTCCTGGCAGCCTCGGCCAGCTAATCGAGATTCGACCGATTCGGACTCGGGCTGACCCATAATTAGGGTTTCGACCAATTCAGACTTTTGGGTCGGATCTCAAGCGGTTCGAACTCGGCCCGACCTATTAATCGACTTCCCAGCAGTTTCTGGCAGCCTCGACTCGTTAATCTAGATTCGACCGATTCAGACTCAGGCCGACCCATAATTAGAGTTTCGACCGATTAAGACTTTAGGGTCGGGTTTCGAGCGGTCTGGACTCGGCCCGGCCCTTTAATCAGCTTCCCAGCGGTTCCTGGCAGCCTCGGCCCCCTAATCGAGATTCGATCGATTCGGACTCGGGTCGACCCATAATTAGGGTTGCGATCGGTTCGGACTTTAGGTTCGGGTTTCGAGCGGTCCGGACTAGGCCCGGCCCACTAATCGGCTTCCCAGCTATTGTTGGCAGCCTCAACCAACTAATCGAGATTCGATCGGTTCGGACTTGGCCCGACACATAATTAGGGTTTCGACTGGTTCGGACTTTACAGTCGGGTTTCGAGCGGTCCGAACTTGGCCCGTCCCATTAATTGGATCCCCAACTGTTTTTGGTAGCCTCGACCTGCTAATCGAGATTCGACCGGTTCAGACTCGGGTCGGTCCATAATTAGGGTTTTGACCGGTTCAGACTTTAGGGTTGGGTTTTGAGCGGTCCGGACTCAGCTCGGCCCATTAATCTGCTCCCCAGCGATTCCTGGCAGCCTCGGCCCGCTAATCGAGATTTGATCGGTTCGGACTCAAGCCGGCCCATAATTAGGGTTTCAACCGGTTAAGACTTTAGGGTCGGGTTTCGAGCGGTCCAGACTTGGCCCGGCTCATTAATCGGTTTTCCAGCGATTCCTGGCAGCCTCGGCCTGCTAATCTAAATTCGACCGGTTCGGACTCAGGCTGACCCATAATTAGGGTTTTGACCGGTTCAGACTTTAGGGTTGGGTATCGAGCAGTCCGGACTCGGCCCGACCCTTTAATCGGCTTCCTAACAGTTCCTAGCAGTCTCGGCCTGCTAATGGAGATTCGACCGGTTCGGACTCGGGCCGACTCAAAATTAGGGTTTCGACCGGTTCGGACTTTACGGTCGGGTTTCGAGCGGTCCAGACTCGACCCGACCCATTAATAGGCTTTCCAGCGATTCCTAGCAGCCTCGACCCGCTAATCGAGATTCGATTGATTCGGACTCGGACCGACCCATAATTAGGGTTTCGACAGGTTCAGACTTTAAGGTCATGTTTCAAGCGGTGCAGACTCGGCTCGACCCACTAATCGACTTCCTAGCAGTTACTGGAAGCCTCGGCCCGCTAATAGAGATTCGACCAGTTCGGACTCCGGCCGACCCATAATTAGAGTTTTGACCGGTTCGGACTTTAAGGTCGGGTTTCGAGCGGTCTAGACTCGGCCCGACCCATTAATCGGCTTCCCAGCGGTTCCTAGTAGCCTCGACCCGCTAATCGAGATTCGATCGGTTCGAACTCGGGCCGACCCATAATTAGGATTTCGATTGGTTTTGACTTTATGGTTAGGTTTCGAGCGGTTCGAACTCGTCGGACCCTTTAATCGGCTACCAACCGATTCCTGGCAGCCTCGACCCGCTAATCGAAATTCGACCAGTTAGGACTCGGGCCGACCCATAATTAGGGTTTCAACTGGTTTGGACTTTATAGTCGAGTTTCGAGCGGTCCGGACTTGGCCCGACCCTTTAATCGGCTTCCCAGCGATTCCTGGCAACCTCGGCCCACTAATTGGGATTCGACCGGTTCAGACTCGGGCCGGCCCATATTTAGGGTTTCGACTGGTTCAGACTTTACGGTCGGGATTCGAGCGGTCCGGACTCGGCTTGGCCCACTAATCGGCTTCCCAGCGGTTCCTGGCAGCCTCGACCCGCTAATCCAGATTCGATTGGTTCGGACTCGGGCCGGCCCATAATTAGGGTTTCGACCTGTTCGGACTTGAGGGTCGAGTTTCAAGCGGTTCGGACTTGACCTTGCCCATTAATCGGCTTCCAAGGGGTTATTGGCAGCCTTGGCCCGCTAATCGAGATTCGACCGGTTCGGACTCAGGTAGGCCCATAATAAGGATTTCAATCGATTCAGAATTTATGGTCAGGTTTCGAGCGGTCCGGACTCAGCCTGAACCATTAAATGGCTTCCCAGTGGTTCCTGGCTACCTCGACCCGCTAATCGAGATTCGACCGGTTCGAACTCGGGCCGACCCATAATTAGAGTTTCGACCGGTTCGGACTTTACGGTCGAGTTTCGAGCAGTCTAGACTCGGCCCGGCCCATTAATCGGATTCCCAGCGGTTCCTAGCAGCCTCGGCCCGCTAATTGAGATTCGACCGGTTCGAACTCGGGCCAGCCCATAATTAGGGTTTCGACTATTTCGGACTTTAGGGTCAGGTTTCGAGCGGTCCGGACTCGACCCGATCCACTAATCGGCTTCCCAGCGGTTCTTGGCAGCCTCGGCCCGACACATAATTAGGGTTTCGACTAGTTTGGACTTTATGGTCTGGTTTTGAGCGGTCCGAACTCGGCCCGACCCATTAATCGGCTCCCTAGCGATTCATGGCAGCCTCAACCCGCTAATCGAGATTCAACCGGTTCAGACTCGGTCTGACCCATAATTAGGGTTTCTATCGGTTCGGACTTTACGGTCGGGTTTCGAGCGGTCCGGACTCGGCCCGGCCTATTAATCGGCTCCCCAGCGATTCCTGGCAGCCTCGGCCCACTAATCGTGATTCGATCGGTTCAGACTCGGGCCGGCCCATAATTAGGGTTCCGACCGGTTCGGACTTTAGGGTCGGGTATCAAGTGGTCCGGACTCGTCCTGGCCCTTTAATCAGCTACCCAACTGTTCCTGGCAGCTTCGGCCCGCTAATCGAGATTCGATCGGTTTGGACTCGGGTCAACCCATATTTAGGGTTTTGACCGGTTCGGAGTTTATTGTCGGGTTTCGAGCGGTCCGGACTCGGCCCAGCCCACTAATCGGCTTCCCAGCAGTTCTTGGGAGCCTCGGCCCGCTAATCGAGAATTAATCGGTTCAGACTCGGCCCGACACATAATTAGGGTTTCGACTGGTTCGGACTTTACGGCCTGGTTTTGAGCAGTCCGAACTTGGCCTGGCTCATTAATCGGCTCCCCAGCGGTTCTTGGCAGCCTGGACTTGCTAATCGAGATTCGACCGGTTCGGACTCGAGTCGACCGATAATTAGGGTTTCGACCGGTTCGGACTTTAGGGTCATGTTTCGAGCGGTCCAGACTCGGCCCGGCCCATTATTTGGCTCCCCAGCGGTTCCTGGCAGCCTCAGCCCGCTAATCGAGATTCGACCGGTTCAGACTCGAGCCGGCCCATAATTAGGGTTTTAACCAGTTCGGACTTTAGGGTCCGGTTTTGAGCGGTTCGGACTCGACCTGGCCCATTAATCGGTTTCCCAGCGATTCCTGGCAGTCTCAAGCTTGCCCATAATAAGGGTTTCGACCGGTTCGGACTTTAAGGTTGGGTTTCAAGCAGCCGGACTTGGCCCGGCCCTTTAATCGCTTCCCAACGGTTCCTGGCAGCCTCGACCCGCTAATCGAGATTCGACTGGTTTGGACTCGGGCCGACCCATAATTAGGGTTTCGACCGGTTCAGACTTAAATGTCAGGTTTTGAGCGGTCCGGACTAGACTCGGCCTATTAAGGCTTCCCAGTGGTTCCTGGAAGCCTCAACTCGCTAATCTAGATTTGACCGGTTCGGACTCAGGTCGACCCATAATTAGGGTTTCGACCGGTTCAGACTTTATGGTCGGGTTTCAAGCGGTTCAGACTCGGCCCGACCCATTAATCGGCTTCCCAGCAGTTCCAGGCAGCCTAGGCCCGCTAATCTAGATTTGACTGGTTCGGACTTGGGCTGGCCCATAATTAGAGTTTCGACCAGTTTTGACTTTACGGTACGATTTGGAGCGATTCGGACTCGGCCCGGCCCATTAATCAACTTCCCAGCGGTTCCTAGCAGCCTCGACCCGCTAATCAAGATTAGACAGGTTCGGACTAAGGCCGATCCATAATTAGGGTTTCGATCGGTTTGGACTTTTTGGTCAGGTTTCGATCGGTTTGGACTTTTTGGTCGGGTTTCGAGCGGTTCGAACTCGCCTGACCCTTTAATCGGCTTCTTAGCAGTTCCTGGCAGCCTCGGCCCGCTAATTGAGATTTGACCAGTTCGGACTCGGGCCGACCCATAATTAAGGTTTCAACCGGTTTGGACTTTAAGGTCGGGTTGTGAATGGTCCAGACTCGGCCCGGCACATTAATCTGCTCCCCAGCTGTTCCTGGCAGCCTCGACCCGCTAATCGAGATTCAATCGGTTCGGACTCAGGCCGTCCCATAAATAGGGTTTCGACTGGTTCGAACTTTAGGGTCGGGGTTCGAGCGGTCCGGACTCGACTCGACCCATTAATCAGCTTCCCAGCGATTCCTGGCAGCCTCAACCCGCTAATCCAGATTCAACCGGTTTGAACTTAGGCTGACCCATAATTAGGGTTTCGATCGGTTCGGACTTTAGAGTCGGGTTTCGAGCGGTCCAGACTTGGCCCGACCCATTAATCAGCTTCCCAACGGTTCCTGGTAGCCTCGGCCCGCTAATCGAGATTTGACCGATTCAGACTCGGGCCAACCCATAATTAGTGTTTCGACCGGTTCAGAATTTAGGGTCGGGTTTAGAGCGGTTCGGACTCGGCTCGACCCATTAATCGCCTTCCCAGCGGTTCCTGGAAGCCTCAGCTCGCTAATCTAGATTCGACCGGTTCGGACTCAGGCCAACCCATAATTAGGGTTTTGACCGGTTCAGACATTACTGTCGGGTTTCGAGCGGTCCTGACTCTGCCCGACCCATTAATAGGCTTCCCGGTGATTCCTGGCAGCCTCGACTCGCTAATCGAGATTCGATCAATTTGGACTAGGGCCGACCCATAATTAGGGTTTCGACCGATTCAGACTTTAAGGTCGAGTTTCGAGCGGTCCAGACTCAGCCCGACCCATTAATCGGCTTCCTAGCAGTTCCTGGCAGCCTCAGCCCTCTAATCGAGATTTGATCGGTTCGGACTCTGGCTGACCCATAATTAGAGTTTCGACCAGTTTGGACTTTACGGTCGGGTTTCGAGCGGTCCGGACTCGGCCCGGCCAATTAATCGGCTTCCCAGCGATTCCTAACAGCCTTGACCCGCTAATCAAGATTCGACAGGTTCGAACTCGGGCCGGCCCATAATTAGGGTTTCAATTGGTTTGGACTTTTTGGTCTGGTTTCGAGCGGTCCGGACCGGTTCGGACTCGGGCCAACCCATAATTAGGGTTTTGACTGGTTCAGACTTTACTGTCAGGTTTCGAGCGGTCTGGACTCGGCCCGGTCCACTAATCTGCTTCCCAGCGGTTCTTGGCAGCCTCGACCCGTTAAGCTAGATTCGACAGGTTCGGACTCGGGTCGGCCTAAAATTAGGGTTTCGACCGGTTCGAACTTTACGATTGGGTTTCGAGCGGTCTGAACTGGGCCCGGCCCATTAATAGGCTTCCTAGCGGTTCCTGGCAGCCTCGGCCTGCTAATCAAGATTCGACCGATTCGGACTCGGGCCGACCCATAATTAGGGTTTCGACCGGTTCGAAATTTAGGGTCGGGTTTCGAGCGGTCCGGACTCGGCCCAACACATTAATCGGCTTCCCAGCGGTTCTGGCAGCCTCGGCTCGCTAATCTAGATATGATTGGTTAGGACTCGGGCCTGCCCATAATTAGGGTTTTGACCGGTTTGGACTTTACGGTCGGGTTTCGAGCGCTCCGAACTCAGCCCGGACCATTAATAGGTTTCCCAGCAGTTCCTGACAGCCTCGACCTGCTAATCGAGATTCGATCGATTCAGACTCGGGCCAACCCATAATTAGGGTTTCAATCGGTTCGGACATTACGGTCCGGTTTCGAGCGGTCCAGACTCAGCCAGGCCCATTTATCGGCATCCCAGCGGTTTTTAGCACCCTCAGCCCGCTAATCGAGATTTGACCGATTCAGACTCCGACCGACCCAGAAATAGGCTTTCGATAGTTTTGGACTTTATAATCAGGTTTCGAGCGGTCCGGACTCAGCCCGACCCTTTAATCGGCTTCCCAGAGGTTCCTGGCTGCCTCGGCTCACTAATCGAGATTCGACAGATTCAGACTCCGGCCGGCCCATAATAAGGGTTTCGACCGTTTAGACTTTACGGTCGGGTTTCGAGAGGTCCGGACTCGGTCCGGCCTATTTATCGGCATCCTAGCGGTTCTTGGCAGCCACGGCCCGCTAATCAAGATTTGACCGATTTCGATTGGTTAGACTTTACGGTCGGGTTTCGAACGGTCCGGACTCACCCCAGCCCACTAATCGGGTTCCCAACGATTCCTGGCAGCCTCGGACCGCTAATCGAGATTCGACCGATTCGGACTCGGGCCAACCCATAATTAGGGTTTCTATCGGTTTGGTCTTTATGGTCGGCTTCGAGCGGTCCGAACTCGGCCCTACCCTTTAATCGGCTTCCCATCTATTCCAGGCAGTCTCAGCCCGCTAATCAAGATTCGACCGGTTCGGACTCGAGTCAACCCATAATTAGGGTTTCAATCAGTTTGGACATTACGGTCGGGTATCGAGCGGTCTGGACTCGGCTCGGCCCATATATCGACTTCCCAGCGAATCATGGCAGCCTCGTCCCGTTAATCGAGATTCAACCGGTTTGGACTCGGGCCGACCCATAATTAGGGTTTCTACTGGTTCAGACTTTACGGTCATGTTTTGAGCGGTCCGGACTCAGCCCGGCTCACAAAGTGACTTTGTGGCAGCCTAAACCAGCTAATCTAGATTCGACCGGTTTGGACGCGGGCCGGCCCAAAATTAGGGTTTCGACCAGTTCAGACTTTACGGTTGGATTTCAAGCGGTTCGGACTCGGCCCGGCCCATTAATAGTCTTCCTAGCAGTTCTTGGCATCCTAAGCCCGCTAATCTAGATTTGTCCGGTTCGGACTTGGGCCGGCCCATAATTAGAGTTTCGACCGGTTCGAACTTTACGGTAGGGTTTGGAGCGGTTCGGACTCGGCCCGGCCCATTAGTCGACTTCCCAGCGGTTCCTAGCAGCCTCGACCCGCTAATCAAGATTATTCAGGTTCGGATTAAGGCCGACCCATAATTAGGGTTTCGATCGGTTTGAAATTTTTGGTCGGGTTTCGAGCGGTCCGGACTCGCCTGACCCTTTAATGGGCTTCTTAGCGGTTCCTGGCAGCCTCGGCCTGCTAATCGAGATTTGACCGGTTCGGACTCAGGCCGGCCCATAATTAAGGTTTTAACCGGTTTGGACTTTAATGTCGGGTTTTGAACGGTCCAAACTCGGCCCGGCCCATTAATCAGCTCCCCAGCGATTCTTGGCAGCCTCGGCCCGCTAATCGAGATTCAATCGGTTCAGACTCGGGCCGTCCCATAATTAGGGTTTCGACTAGTTCGGACTTTAGGGTCGGGTTTCGAGCGGTCCGGACTCGACCCGACCCATTAATCAGCTTCTCAGCGATTCCTGGCAGCCTCAGCCCGCTAATCCAGATTCAATCGGTTCGGACTTAGGCTGGCCCATAACTAGGGTTTCGACCGGTTCAGACTTTAGGGTCGGGTTTCGAGTGGTCCGGACTTGGCCCGACCCATTAATCAGCTTCCCAACGGTTCCTGCCAGCCTCGGCCCGCTAATCGAGATTTGACCGATTCAGACTCGGGCCAACCCATAATTAGGGTTTCGACCGGTTCGGAATTTAGGGTCGAGTTTCGAGCGGTCCGGACTCGGCCCGATCCATTAATCGGGTTCCCAACGGTTCCTGGCAGCCTAGGCTCGCTAATCTAGATTTGATCGGTTCGGACTCAGGCCAACCGTTAATTAGGGTTTCGACTGGTTCAGACTTTACGGTCGGGTTTCAAGCGGTCCAAACTCGGCCTGGCCCATTAATCGGCTCCACAGCGGTTCCTGCCAGCCTCAGCCCGTTAATTTTTATTCGACCGATTTGGACTCGGGCCGGCCCTTAATTAGGGTTTCGATCGGTTCAAACTTTAGGGTCGGGTTTCGAGCGGTCCGTACTCGGCCCGGCTCACAAATCGGCTTCCCAGCGATTCTTGGCAGCCTTGACCCGCTAATCGAGGTTCGATGGGTTCGGACTTGGCGCGACACATAATTAGGGTTTCGACCGGTTCGGACTCTACGTTCGGGTTTCAAGCGGTCCGAACTCGGCCTGACCCATTAATCGGCTTCCCAGCGGTTCTTGGCAGCCTTGGCCCGCTAATCGAGATTCGACTGGTTTGACTCAGGCCAGCCCATCATTAGGGTTTCGACCGGTTCAAACTTTACGGTCAGGTTTCGAGCAGTCCGGACTCAGCCCGGCCCATTAATTAGCTTCCCAGTGGTTCCTGGCAGCCTCGGTCCGCTAATCGAGATTCAACCGATTCAGACTCGGGCCGACCCTTAATTAGTGTTTTGACAGGTTCGAACTTTAAGATCGGCATTCAAGCGGTCCGAACTCGGCTCGACCCTTTAGTCGGCTTCCCAGCAGTTCCTGGCAGCCTCGGCCCGCTTATCGAGATTTGACCGGTTTGTACTCGGGCCGACTCATAATTAGGGTTTTGATCGGTTCGGACTTTATAGTCGGGTTTCGAGCAGTCTGAACTCAGCCCGGCCCATTTATCGGCTTCCCAGCGGTTCTTGGCAGCCTCGACCCACTAATCTAGATTCGACCGATTCAGACTCGGGCCGGCCATAATTAGGGTTTTGACAAGTTAGGACCTTAGGGTCGGGTTTCGAGTGGTCCGAACTCGGCCCGACCCTTTAATCGGCTTCCCAGCGGTTCCTGGTAGCCTTGGTCCGTTAATCGAGATTTGACCGGTTTGGACTCGGGCCGGCCCATAATTAGGGTTTCGACCGGTTCGGACTTGAGGGTCGAGTTTCGAGCGTTCTGGACTCGGCCCGGCCCATTACTCGGCTTCCCAGCGGTTCATGGCAGCCTCAGCCCGCTAATCAAGATTCGACCGATTCTGACTCGGGTCGCCCCATAATTAGGGTTTCGACCGTTTCGGACTTTACGGTCGAGTTTCGAGCAGTCCGGACTCGGCCCGGCCCATTAATCGGCTTCCCAGTGGTTCCTGGCAGCCTCAGCTCGCTAATCGAGATTCAATCGATTCAGACTCGGGCCGACCCTTAATTAGGGTTTTGACCGGTTCGGACTTTTAGATCGACATTCGAGTGGTCCGGACACAGCTCGACCCTTTAATCGGCTTCCCAGCGGTTCCTGGCCGCCTCGGCTCGCTAATCGAGATTCGACCGGTTCAGACTCGGGCCGACCCATAATTAGGGTTTCGACAGGTTCAGACTTTACGGTCGGGTTTCGAGCGGTCCGGACTCGGCCCGACCCTTTAATCGGTTTCCAAGTAGTTCCTGGCATCCTTGGCCCGTAAATCCAGATTCGATCGATTCGGACTCGGGCGACCCATAATTAGGGTTTCGAACGGTTTGGACTTTAGGGTCGGGTTTCGAGCGGTACAGACTCGGCCCAACCCATTAAGCGGTTTCCCAGCGGTTCTTGGCAGCCTTGGCCAGCTAATCGAGATTCGATCAATTCGAACTCGGCACGACACATAATTAGGGTTTCGACCGGTTCAGACTTTACGGTCGGGTTTCAAGCGGTCCAAACTCGGCCTGGCCCATTAATCGGCTCCGCAGCGGTTCCTGCCAGCCTCAGCCCATTAATTTTTATTCGACCGATTTGGACTCGGGCCGGCCCTTAATTAGGGTTTCGATCGGTTCGAACTTTAGGGTCGGGTTTTGAGCGATCCGTACTCGGCCCGGCTCACTAATCGGCTTCCTAGCGATTTTTGGCAGCCTCGACCCGCTAATCTAGGTTCGATGGGTTCGGACTTGGCGCGACACATAATTAGGGTTTCGACCGGTTCAGACTCTACGTTCTGGTTTCAAGGGGTCCAAACTCGGCCTGACCCATTAATCGGCTTCCCAGCGGTTCTTGGCAGCCTCGGCCCGCTAATCGAGATTCGACCGATTTGACTCAGGTCGGCCCATCATTAGGGTTTCGACCGGTTCAGACTTTACGGTCGGGTTTCGAGTAGTCCGGACTCAGCCCGGCCCATTAATTGGCTTCCCAGTGGTTCCTGGCAGCCTCGACCCGCTAATTGAGATTCAACCGATTCAGACTCGGGCCGACCCTTAATTAGTGTTTTGACAGGTTCAAACTTTAAGATCGGCATTCAAGCGGTCCGGACTCGGCTCGACCCCTTAATCGGCTTCCCAGAGGTTCCTGGCAGCCTCGGCCCGCTAATCGAGATTCGATCGGTTCGGACTTGGGCCGACCCATAATTAGGGTTTCGACCGGTTCAGACTTTACGGCCGGGCTTCGAGCGGTCCGGACTAAGCCCGACCCTTTAATCGGTTTCCAAGTGGTTTCTGGCAGCCTCGGACCGCTAATCGAGATTCGATCGATTCGGACTCGGGCTAACCCATAATTAGGGTTTCGAACGGTTCGGACTTTAGGGTCGGGTTTCGAGCTGTCCAGACTCGGCCTGACCCATTAATCGGCTTCCCACCGGTTCCTGGTAGCCTTACCCCGCTAATCGAGATTCAACCGGTTAAAACTCGGGTCGGCCCATATATAGGGTTTCCGACCGGGTTGGACTTAAGGGTCAGGTTTCGAGCGGTCCGGACTCGGCCCGTCCCACTAATCGGCTTCCCAGCGGTTCTTGACAGCCTCGACCCGCTAATCGAGATTTGACTGGTTTGAACTCGGCGCAACACAGAATTAGGGTTTCGACCGGTTCGGACTTTACGTTCGGGTTTCGAGCGGTCCGAATTCGGCCTAACCCATTAATTGGCTTCCCAGTGGTTCTTGGCAACCTCTGCCCGCTAATCGAGATTCAACCAGTTCGGACTCGGGTCGGCCCATAATTAGGGTTTCGACCAGTTCAGCTTTTACGGTCTGGTTTTGAGTGGTCCGAACTTGGCCCGGCCCATTAATCGGCTTCCCAGCAGCCTCGACCTGCTAATCGAGATTCAATCGGTTCGGATTCGGGCCGGCCCATAAATAGGGTTTCGCCCGGTTCAGACTTTACGGTCGGGTTTCGAGCGGTCCGGACTTGGCCCGACCCTTTAATTGGTTTCCAAACGATTCTTGGCAGCCTCGGCCCGCTAATCGAGATTCGACTGGTTCAGACTCGGGCCGACCCATAATTAGGATTTCAAACGGTTCGGACTTTAGGGTCGGGTTTCGAGCGGTCCAGACTCGGACTGACCCATTAATCGGTTTCCCAACGGTTCTTGGTAGCCTCATCCCGCTAATCGAGATTCGACCGGTTCGGACTCGGGCCGACCTTTAATTAGGGATTCGACCGGTTCAAACTTGAGGGTCAGGTTTCGAGCAGTTCAGACTCGGCCCGGCCCATTAACTGACTTCCCAGCGGTTCCTGGTAGTCTCAAAATGCTAATCGAGATTCGACCGGTTCAGACTCGGGTCGGCCCATAATTAGGGTTTCGACCGGTTTGGACTTTAGGGTCGGGTTTCGAGTGGTCTGAACTTGGCCCGGCCCTTTAATCGGCTTCCCAGCGGTTCCTGGCAGCCTTGACCACCTAATCGAGATTCGACCGGCTCAGACTCGGGCTGACCCATAATTAGGGTTTTGACCGGTTCGAACTTTAGGGTCGGGTTTCGAGCGGTCCGGACTCAGCCCGGCACACGAATCGGCTTCCTAGTGGTTCTTGGCAGCCTCGAACCGCTAATCAAGATTCGACCGGTTTGGACTCAGGTCGGCCCATAATTAGGGTTTTCGACTGGTTCGAACTTTACGATCAAGTTTGGAGCTGTCCGGATTCGGCCCGACCCTTTATCGATTTCCCAGCAGTTCCTAGCTGCCTGGGCCTGGTAATCGAGATTCGATCTGTTCGGACCCGGGCCGACCCATAATTAGCGTTTCGATCGGTTCAGACTTTAGGGCCGGGTTTTGAGCGGTTCGGACTCGGCCCGACCCATTAATCGTCTTCCCAGCGGTTCCTGGCAGCCTCGCCTGCTAATCAAGACTCGACCGGTTCGGATCCGGGCCGGCCCATAATTAGGGTTTCGACCGGTTCAGACTTGAGGGTTGGGTTTCGAGTGGTCCGAACTCGGCCCGGCCTATTAATCGGCTTCGCAGATGTTCCTGGCTACCTCGTCCTGCTAATCGAGATTCAACTGGTTCAGACTCGGGCCGACCCATAATTAGGGTTTCAACCGGTTCGGACTTGAGGGTCGAGTTTCGAGCGATCTTGACTCGGCCCGGCCCACTAATCGGGTTCCCAGCGGTTCTTGGCAGCATCGGTATGCTAATCGAG
>JBCEWC010013426.1:0-15081 GCA_038996855.1 Solanum aculeatissimum
TTTTTATTTTTTCTTGAGGGGGGAGGGGATTGAGTGGGTCGATGTAGGAATGGGGAAAAAAAAAATTCAAAACTTAAATATTTTTTCAAAAATAAATTTTTTTAATCTATTTTATTTTAAAAGAATAATAAATATTTTGGGGGGAAGAGGAGGGGGGGGGGGGGGTTCATAGTAGGGATGAAATAAAAAAATCAATTTGAAATTGGATGAGTTTTGAAAAATATTTTCCTTAATTTTTGGAAGAAAGTCATTTTCCTTAAATTTAAAAGAAAACGGGTTGATTTGAAAAACATTTTCCAAAAAATTAAGCTAATCAAACATGAAAAAATTAGAAAAAAAATTCAAAAAATGTTTTCCTCTGGACCAAACACACCCTATGTAATTGACAAAAATACTTGTAAGCAAAAATTAACTGTATTAATTGTATGGTGATAATGTTTTAACCAATCCAACAACTTAAAAGTCCTAAAGAGCAACAAATTCTCTTTTTCAGTTTGGCCATTGGATTTTTTGTTTTTAGGTTTTAAATTATAGCATCATCGACCAATTGTCACTTTTTATTATTTTTGTGTCCCCATTTTGAATAATATAAAGATCACTAAAGTCAATCTAGAAAACATCAGGTGATATTTATACTTTTGAAATTACTAATTTAACGATATAGTATTTCCTTACGTTAATATTATATTCATTATAACGATTTACTTGACATCTTATTCGTGTGATAGATTAGAAAATGTCATAATAGGTGAAAATTTCTGTGTTGTATGGTCAACACAAATTATTTTCTACCTTTATACTACACTGTGGGGTGTTCTGAAAACATTACTTAATAAAGTACGTACTGTATTGATCTTGGAGTAACAAAAAAATATCTCTCTTGGTGTTGGAAATTTTGACAAAAACACTTGTAATTTTGATATTATTCATGTAATTTTCCATGGCCAATGTCAACGCATTCACTAATGAAAATGAATGTCTCTTCTCAGTGATTGTGTTTTATTCGTGAACTCGAGTTTGAAGATGTCAAAAGAAAATTTACTATGCTTCACGGATTAAACACTTTAGTTATGAAGAAGTCATAATATTCTTCTTAATTGCTAAAAATATCAAAAGAATGTGTGTTATAGATGATAGTATAGTTGTGGTAATTGTGTACAAAGAATCTTGATTACGAAAGGAGTTAAATCATATGTATCTAATTAAAGTTTGATTGCCCATCTTTGTATATTCAAAAAATATCTAATTCTCTTGACTTCGATAAATAAGTCATCATACGACGATCATTGATTAGTTACGCACAGAAATATTTATTTTATTTTCATGTATAACTTTAAGCTTTTTTGTTTTAGTAATATTGAAATTGTTTTATAAACTCTACACGACTTGGCGGGCTATACACGTGTGATGCACGTGCAGTGAAACTAGTATTATTAAACGTGAAGAGCTCTTATCCTCAAAATTGGATTACGATTTTGCCCCTGTAGTAAACAAAAAATACAACAAAATATGTAATTAAATAATAAATAATAATATTATTATTACCTTTCAAAAAAATAATAAAATTATATTACCTTGGTGAATGAGAAGAAAAATATAAATAAACAATTGATAACAATAAATTCCTATTAATTTCAATAAAGGCTCTACAGCCAAGGTTCAAAATATAATAAATTTGTATCATAAATGAGAAGAGCAAAGCCTTTTGACATTCTTTATGCACTTTTTTATAAGAGAAGACAACAAGGCAACATGAAACTAAATCAGTCAATCATTTTATTATATTTATTCTTTGTCTTCTCTATGAGAAATTTTATATTTTTTTTTCTTGATTTCATTTAGTGTACTTTGTTGTTTTGTCACGTACACAACAAACATGTAAGTGTCTATTTCTTTATAACTTTGTTATTGAAAAATAATCTAAAAATTACTATAATGTATTATGTATCATTTGGACAGTATTGAATTACTTTATCACATTCTTATTTAATTTGAACAATGAAAATGGGTTAGATGGGAGGCCTTATGTTATTCAAAGGAAGAAGGTGGATTGAGATTCAAATCTTTACATGATGTTAATAATGCTTTGTTTGCCAAACTATGGTGGACTTTTAGGACACCAACTTCTTCTTTGTGAAGTAGGTTTATGTGTAATAAATATTGTAAGAAACAACATCCTACAGTTGTTTGGAATGTTGGGGCTTCTCATGTTTGGAAGAAGATACTTTTGATTAGGGAGGAAGTTGAGCATCAAATTGGATGGCGTATTAGAGCTACAAATTCAAGTTTTTGGTATGATAATTGGACTAAACAAAAGGCTCTAATCTTTGTTGATAGTGAGAGGGCAGAGGAAGAAGAAGTTGAAGTCAAAGAGTTCATTGATCATGGGAATTGGAACATCGATAACTTGAGCCAGTTTCTATAAGATGATATGGTAAACCACATTTGTGAGAATATCAAACCAGTAACCAATGAGGTTAGTGATAGGGCATGTTGGATGGGTGCAATATCTGGAGATTTTTCTGTTAGCTCAACTTTTCAGCTTCTGAGGCATAGGAAAAATGTGGATGCATGGGCTAGATATGTTTGGGTAAAAGGGTTAGTTGCCCTCCAAATTTTCATTCTTTCTTTGGAGGGTGATGAGAAGGAGTATCCCAATAGATGATAATCTCAAAAGATTAAAGGTGCAGATGGTTTCAAAGTGTTATTGCTGTGACACTGGTGTTGAGAAGACTATGAACTATGTATTACTAACAACCCCCATAGATAATAAGCTATGGAGGCACTTTGCTACCTATGCAGGTCTTAATATGATTGGAGGGCAGCTGATGAATGTTATAGCAATCTGGTGGAATTCTAAAACTGGATAAAAATGGAATATCATCATGACTTTTGGGAACTTTGGAAGAGAAGAAATGATGTGAAGCATAGAAATCAAGTTTCATCAAACCAATTAGTTGCTAATTGTTAGCTAACTCTTCATAATTTGATAAGGATAACCTTTCCGGAGTTGAAAAGGTTTCCTTATAGATAGGTGGAAATGGTGGATGTCATGCGGAGATAGAGAACACCTTTATTCTATTGTATTGTCAGATAGTGTGCACTAGTAGAGAGATGGATTAAGTGTAACACTGATGAAGTTAGTAAAGGCAACCCAGGTATGAGTGCTTATGATTTATGTATAAGGAATGCACAGGGTGATCTCATTTTTGCTGAAGGTAGGGGCATTGGAATCATTACAAATATGATGATTGAAGCTATGACTGTTAAGCAAGCTGCAAAAGATTATTTGTAGAGGGGTTTTAATCAAATGATAGTGGAATCTGATTCACTAGCTTTAGTTAACATGATCAATGGTGTATGGAAAGTACCTTGGGAATTAACTGATATGATTGAGGAAATACAAGAAGTCATTAGAAGAGTGCAGATACAAGTCAAACATGCATACAAAGAAGCAAACCACCTAGCAGAACATCTAGCAAATCTAGCAATTAATCACACTCAAAGGATGCAATTCTATGCATTTACAGAGTTACCAAGCATGGCCAGAAGAATCTTAAACACAGACAAACATCAGGTGCTAAACATCAGGATAAAGACAAGGAGAATCAAGATTTTTCCTCAAAATGGATAGAAAGCAACCACAATTGAGATATAACATAATATTTACAGAACAAGAGGAAGAGATTAAAATTACACAAGCATGCATTCCCTATTCTACTTCAAATCTCAAAAATGCTTTATAGATCTAGGGAAAAGTCTCAGAACCAGGTGTCAGAGGAATAACAGGGAGCCATCAACGAGCACGTTTCCTTGCCACCTTCACCTGACAAAATCAAAAGCTCACAAGCTCAGAATAATAAAGCTGGCAAAGGTAATGCATGCAACTAGGATACCATGCACAAGAATCTACCTACTTATGACCAAGGTTAGAATCTTCGGATTTCATCCGACCAGAGTGCGACCGTCAGGAAGTAGTGTCTCAGAACCAGTCGAGATTATGTCGATGGAAGAATAAGGGGGAGAGGAGATACCTGTAACAGTTGATCAAAGGAGAGATAAATGCTCAAATATGAAGATAATTGGTCACCCTGAGATGAATGAAGATGGAGGAGAACTCCCAGGCGATATGAGTAGGGGAGAAAAGAGGGAATAGAAGGTCCTAGACGATTTAGGAAACCCTATTTCTTAGGAATATGTTTGGATAGTTGTGCCTAGTTAAGGAAAACATCATATTTTAACTGGGATTTTGTCACGCCCCAAGAGGGTATCCTTGGTGTGGTCGGCACTCAGAGACTATTGCTAGACCCCAAGCGAACCACTCGACTTCATGACATTCGTTCAATCACATCTAATAGCGAAAGACATCAATAACAAAGAATACTTAATGAAATGAAACGATAATATGAAAATCATGGTCAAAGGCTAAATAATCTATCCATCAACTAAGTAAGACTAGTGTGAAAGAAACTATCCAAACATAACATTCAATCATAACTCGACAGTCTAGTCTATGAAGTATCTAAACATCTGACTAAGTGGTGCCAATGACAGGTCCATGACTACCTCAAAAAAATAAATTAAAAAGTCTAAACTCAAAGCTAAAAGATAAAATATGTCATTCTCCGAAAGTAAGAGAGGACTCACCAATCAACTGAATGTAATAGGTCCTCAACGGTACGCTTGTTGATGATCGCTAGTACCTATCTCTGCATCATGAAAAGATGCAGCTCCAAATAGGTGTTAGTACGTGGAATGTACTGGTATGTAAAATGGCACAATGAAACATGTAAAGACAGAATAACATCAACTCAAATAGCTCAACTCAAGAAGTAAGGAACTCAGTCATCAAGTCAAAAGTCTAAGGTAAGAATGAAGTTTAGACAATGACAACTCATATACCATCTCATTCCATCCACTCAGAGTACTATCAAGACCTATTTGGGAGTTTCTCTAACCAAAAACCATCACCTATGAGCCGGTGATGACACAATGAAATGATGTCATTGTCATATCCATCTAGTACCTTGCAAGGGTAAAGGACATCCCATTAGTGGATCCACAATAATAACATCAAGTCCTCTTTTTGGGACAATAAAGAATCATCTGATTTTACGGTTCAATCCTCTCCTACATTGGCCAGGTAGTTATTGAGTTCGAGTTGGACTTACTCAATTTGGTGCTCAATACTTCTCCCAAGACTCAACATGCTCATAAGACATCAATCCTATGGTTAACTCATTCATATGGTCTCATTGGACAGTCGTCAACTCAATTTATCGCATCAATTACCAACTCTTTGGTTACATTCTTTTAAGGTTCAATTCTTGACTCATAAAGATTCAATCATACATCATTCAAACTCGTAGCATTCAAGAAAACAACAACAAAGTTAAAAATATTTAGGAACTTTATAGACTTTTCAGGCTCAATTTATACTCGTGTATGCCCATTTAAGTGTAATATGCAAAAATATCAAGAATTCATGCTAAGGTTCATGTAGAAAAGTAAAATCATCTATTTCAAGTAATTAATTTGTGAAAACTATATGTTATTCATAATTATATAGAAATACATTAGAATTTTTAAGAAAAACTTTCAAGAACATCCATGGAAGACTCCATTTGTTCACAACTCCAATAATTCGGTCTATGGGGCACATGGAAGAACAAAATCCATGTTTTAATTAACCTTACATACCTAGAAATTCGGGTTTTGGAACTTCTTGGAAGAATTCTCAAGTTTATGCTTCAAACCCTAGTCTTTTTCTCCCTTGAAACCTTGTTCTAAGTTTGAAGGATGAGTTTTAGCGTAAAAAGAATCAACTGATATGTTTAGGGCTTTATTTAAGTATAAAACGTCAAGTCTACGCTTTAAAAGGGTAGAAAAATACCAAAATAACCCTTTAGAAAAAGATATCAAAAGTCATCCAAGGCCCTATTTATGGCATGTGGAAACTTCCACGACTCGTGGAACACTTTCATAAATTTTTGGACACATTTTTTAGGTTACTGGAACATTTCACGAGACCAATCCATGACTCGTAGAATACTTTATGACTCGTAGATGGATTCGTGAAGTCTAGGGCTATAAATTAATTTTTTGGACCTTTCCATGAAACCTAACTTTATGGGTCGTACTTCAATCCACGCCCCGTATATGATTTTGTGGAATTACTCTACTCTGGCAGTGTTCAGTAGAATGACCTTAACTTTTGACTTCGAACTCAAAATGAGGTGAAATCAATTGCGTTGGGAAGATAATTTAAAGAGATTCATTTGGTAGGGTATGAGACATCTAGTTCTTTGTGTGCAAAGAGTTATGATTGTTTAAAGTTGACCTTTGCATAATCTATCACTATAAACTCAATTTAAAGGAAGGTTTTGAACTCGAATAAGTGCTTGAAGTCTCTAATGACCCTAATACACTTCTCACGTATAAGAATGAGGCTTGAAACATGGGTAAATATAGGAATAGAGTTTTGGGGTGTCAAAAATATCTCCCTATTGAGATCATTCTTCCTCGAATGATGAGCAAGTTAAGACCTATCAAGCAGAAACACCATTAAGAACTCAAATGCTCGGATACTCGAATATTCATACTCCAGAATCAACATCAACTCAGGATTTAGAATTAAAAGACCATTTCTAACATCATCATTAGGCACAAATACAATTAAAGACATGTTTACTTATAGACTTAAAAAGGGCATCAACTCAAAGATAAGAACTCAACAATGGAAAAATAACTCAGAGAATAGAAGTGAATCATTACCATCAATTTCATTATTTGTAGGCACGAATAGGTGAGGGTATCTAGCCTTCATATCCTCTTCATCTTCCCATGTAGCCTCTTCAACAGATTGACTTCTCCACAACACTTTTACTCATGTAACATATTTAGTTTTCAACTTGCGAACTTGACGATCCAAGATTTGGATTGGGATCTCTTCATAACTCAAACTATCTTTCACTCAAATGCTATCAATAGGAACAACCAAGGGTGAATCTCCCAAACACTTCTTAAGCATAGAAATGTGAAAGACCAGATGAATGGTTGCCAACTCTTGTGGTAGCTCCAACTCATAAGTTAAGTTTCCCACTCTCTTAAAAATTTGGTAAGGACCTATGTATCAAAGAATCAACTTCCCTTTCTTCTCAAATTGCATCACACTCTTCATGGTGACACTTTCAAGTGCATCCAATTATTGACCTCAAACTCTAAGTCTCTTCTTGTAACATTAGTATATAACTTTTGACGACTCTGTGTAGTTTTCAATCTTTCTCGAACGATTTTCACTTTATTCATGGCTTGATGAACTAAGTCTAGTCCAATTAATTCTGCTTTATCCACCTCAAACCAACCAATCATTGATCTATATCTTCTCCCATAAAGGGCCTCATAGGGAGCCATCTGAATACTCGAATGGAAAATATTGTTGTAAGCAAACTCAATCAGAGGTAAATGATCATCCCAGGTATGAATTGTATGCTCTGCCTGACCATCGGTCTGAGGGTGGAAAGCAGTACTAAGGTTTACCTTTGACCTAGGCCTTTCTGAAAGGACTTCCAAAATTGGGCAATGAACTAAGCTCTTCTATCTGATATGATGGACAAAGGAAATCCATGTAACCTGAAAATCTCTTGAATATATAATCGGGCATAGTCCTCTGTCGTATTAGTAGTCTTTACCGCCAAGAAGTGGGTTGATCTAGTCATCCTATCAATAATCACCCAGATCGAATCATGTTGTCTGTGAGACCTCAGTAAGCCTGTGATGAAATCCATATTGATTACCTCCACTTCAATTCTAGAATGTCAAAGTTCTAGGCTACTCTACATGGCCTTTTATGCTCAACTTTTACTTGTTGGCAACACCACTTAGAAACAAACTCAACAATACCCTTTTTTATTCCACTCCACCAGTAGACCTCCCTTAAGTCGTGGTACATCTTAGTTGATCCCAGATGAATGGAATACTTAGAATTATGGGCCTTTTCTATGATCCTCTCTCGAACACCATCAATATATGGAACACACAGTCTGCAAGATGGGGTCTTAGTCTTACTTTTCCTTCACCTCTACTACAAGAGATGATGCAAACCTATTTTGAACATTAACTCCACCTTTGTTAAACTCTTCAAGTTGTACTCCCAATCGGGATAATCTATACACTTTGCCAAATCTTTCTTTCCCTCCTCAACATGGATCGTGCTGGCCATTGACAATCTGCTAAGAGCATCAACAACAATTTAACTTTACTCGAGTGGTAGAGGATGTTCATGTCATAGTCTTTGAGCAACTCTAGCCACCTCCTTTGCCTCAAATTGAGATTTTTCTGACTAAATACATATTGTAGACTTTTGTGATTAGTAAACACCTCTACATGCACCCCATACAAATAATGACGCCAAATTTTTAGTGCAAATACCACCGCATCTAACTCAATATAATGGGTTGGCTAGTTTCTCTCATGGACCTTGAGTTGTCTAGAAGCATAAGCAACTATCTTTTCTTTCTACATCAACACACATCCCAATCCCACTCTAGAGGCATCACAATAAATGACAAATGCATCTGTCCTTTCAGGTAAGGTTAATACTGGTGCAGTAGCCAATTTGGTCTTCAACTCTTGGAAACTTTTCTCACATTCATTAGACCACTGAAACTTAACCTTCTTCTGAGTTAGTCTAATCAACGGTACGAATATGGAAGAGAATCTTTCAACAAATCTGCGATAGTAGCCATCCAAACCCAAAACACTCCTTATGTCTGTGAGAGAGGTTAGTCTAGGCCAATTCTTGACCGCCTGGATCTTTTGAGTATCCACCCATATATTGTCGCTCAAAATCACATGGCCCAGAAATGCCACAAATTTAAGCAAGAACTCACACGTCAAAAACTTTGTATATAATTCATTATCCTTGAGCGTCTGCAAAGCGTTCCTAAGGTGATTAACATGCTCCTCCTCATCTCTAGAATACACCAAGATATCATTACAATCACGAACATGTCAAGATACTATCTAAACACTCTATTCATCAAGTCCATAAAAACTATAGGTGCATTTATCAACCCAAAGGACATTACCATGAACTTAAAGTGACCTTATAGAGTTTGGAAAGCCGTCTTCAGGATGTCACATTCTCTTACTTTCAATTGGTGATAGCCTGATCGGAGGGCTATCTTGGAGAAAACAGTGGCACCCTGAAGTTGGTCAAATAAGTCATCAATTCTTGGAAGGGGATATTTGTTCTTAATGGTCACCTTATTCAACTGGTGATAGTATATACACATCCTGAGGGTACCATCCTTCTTTTGAACAAATAGGACAAGAGCGCCCCACAGAGAGACACTCAGCCTAATGAAGCCCTTATCCAAGAGATCTTTCAATTGCTCCTTCAGTTCTTTCAACTCGACTGGAGCCATTCTATCTGGAGGAATAGATATAGGCTGAGTATCGGGAAGAACATCAATACTAAAGTCAATCTCCCTATCAGGAGGGACTCCAGGCAAATCATCAGGGAAGACATCAGAAAACTTATTGACAACTGGAATTGACTCAAAAGGTAGATACTCTACATCATCAACCTTAACTCGCACGAGGTGGTGGATACACCATTTAGAAATTAGCTTTCTGGCCTTAAGGTAGGAAATAAACTTACCCTTAGGCACTGCAGAACTACCCTTCTACTCTATAACAATGCTCATTCAGAAATTGAAACTTGATCGTCCGGGTTCTACAGTTGACAGAGGCATAACAGGCTTAAAGCCAATCCATGCCAAAGATCACATCAAAGTCAACCATCTCTAACTCAATCAGATCAATAAGAGTATCTTTATGATAAATAAACACTACACAATCTCTATAAACTCTTTTAGCTATGATAGACTCACTAGTAGGAGTAGAAACACCGAAGGGCTCAAAAAGACATTCAGGAAGGATTTCAAACTTACTAGCCACATATGGAGTCATAAATGATAAAGTGACACCTGAGTCAAGCAAGGCATATACATCATAGGAAAAGACTCAAAACATACTCGTAATAATATATGGTGCAACTTCCTGATCTTGTCCATTTCCTATCATATACAAACGATTTATACCCCCACTCGTATTAGTAGTAGCACCTCGCTGATTACCACTGGCCTGTGGTGCTGCCGAAGACTGAGCTTTATTACCTCTCTCACCCTGCCTTCTCATTGACACTCATTCTGGAAATGACCAATCTGTCCACACTTATATCAAACATTTGTACCCTTATGACACTTACCTAGGTGGAGTACTCTGCCTCACTTGACGCATGGTGGTTCCCCCCTCGAACCTTGAGTCATACTAGCTTGGGATTGAGAATCTTGAGCTCTAGAATTCTGATAGCCCTGAGATTTTTGATGATACTTATTACTCGGAGTTCGTGCGCTTGCTGAAGATGGTGCACAGTTTGAAGACCTCTTCTAAAAATAGGACCTGTCCCCCTTGCGTTGCTTCTGCTGACTAGGCTCATGTCCTGCTGATTTAGCCTTCTTGCTCAAATGCTCCTCCCAATCCCTCTTTTTATCCTCCTCAAGTTGTTGTGCATAGACCATAACTCTAGAGATGTCCATGCCCGGAATCAACAATATCGCTTTGCACTACTTTTTCACATGTTTTCCCAAGACAGATATGAACTTTCTCATTCTAGATCTCATGTCAAGGACCATGTATGGAGCATACCTGGATAGTTGTATGAACTTGAGGCTATATTCTTTGACAGACACCCTCTCCTGCTTTAAGTTGACAAACTCCTCAACCTTTGCTTCCCGCAACTCTCGTGGAAAGAAGTGATCAAAAAAGGCACTCTCAAAATCACTCCAAATGGTAGGTTTAACATCCTCACCTCGAATTTCTTACCACTAATTGTACCAGACATTTTCCACATCCTTAAGTTGATAGGAAGGAAGTTCAACTCCATCATTCTCGGTCTCTTGCATAGTTTTCAATACCTTCCACATCTTATCAATAAAGTTCTGGGGGTCTTCCTCAACCTTAGACCCTATGAAGACTGATGGGTTCATCCTCAGAAAATCTCTAAGTCTAGTTGCAACAGTTGTCTCTTTAGAACTAGGGTTTGTGATCTCCGGTTTCCACTTTGAGCGGCTACCAGTTGACTGAGCATAGTGATAGCTCCTCTGAAATTAACTTTTGTAGTAGGATCAGGTAGAGCAGTAGGTGCTTGTGGAATGTCGGTGGCTCTAGTTGGTCGACCCCAATCCCTTGTCTCTATCTGAGTAGGCACCTCTGGTGGGGGATGCACATTATTAGAGGCTGAAATATCTCTTTAGGTGGAGGTACACTTAGGAGGTATGATCTACAAATGTGAAATGCACAAATCAAATAGATACTTTAATAAAGCTTAGAGTATGTCGCACGAACTCATAATACAAGAGAAGTGTAACAATTCCTAATGTCCTATAGCCTCCTACTTATAAAGTTTGGTGCACAACACACCTATAAACAAGACTCTACTAGACACGACTTCATAAACTCCCTAGGACACTTGAACTCTGTGCTTTGATACCAAGTTTGTCATGCCCCGGGAGGGTGACCTTGGTGTGGCCGACACTCAGAGACTATTACTAGCCCCCAAGTGAATCACTTGACATCATGACATTTGTTCAATCACATCCTAATAGTGGAAGACATCAATACTACAGAATGGAATTCCAGGGCGTCTTGCTTAGATCGCATTTGCTTTCCCTTACTCTTGAATAGTGAAAGGTTGAGCCTTTTTTGTTCAACCCAAGTGTTGGAGTTCCAGAACACACTCTACCTTTGCTTCCTTATTCTTCTGTGCCAAGAATGATCCAATTGAATCTTCTGAAGCTGATATGTAAAATCTCAAGGGCTCAGAAGAGGCTCATTTATGCTAATCAAATTAAATAAGAAATACTTAAAGGAATACAAATGATAAAATGATAATCAAAGGTCAAATAGTCTATCCATCAACTAAGTAAGACTAGTGTGAAAGAAATTAGTCAAAAATAACATCCAATCATAACTCGACAGTCTAGTCTATGAAGCCTCTAAAAATCTGACTAACTGGTGTCAATGATAGGTCCATGGCTACCTCAAAATAAAATAGAAAGGTTAAATTCAAAGCTATAAAGAAATATAGTATCCTCCGAAAGTAGGAGAGGACTCACCAATCAACTAAATGCAAATAGGTCCTCAACGGGGCACCTGCTGATGACCACTAGTACTTGTCTTTGCATCATGAAAAGATGCAGGCCCAAATGG
Source organism: Solanum aculeatissimum (assembly GCA_038996855.1). Classification (NCBI taxonomy): domain Eukaryota; kingdom Viridiplantae; phylum Streptophyta; class Magnoliopsida; order Solanales; family Solanaceae; genus Solanum; species Solanum aculeatissimum. Next base: position 12,277 of record JBCEWC010013426.1, read on the forward strand.
ACGTCAGTACATGGAATGTACAAATATGTAGAATGACAAAATAAAACATGTAAAGGTAGAATAACATCAACTCAAAATAGTTCAACTCAAGAAAGTAAGGAACTCAATCATCAAGTCAAGAGTCTAAAGTAAGAATGAAATTTAAACAATGACCACTCACATACCGTCTAATCCAATCCACTCAGAGTACTATCAAGGCTTATTTAGGAGTTTCTCTAATCGACAACCATCACCTATGGGTTGGTAATGATACAACGAAGCGATGTCATTGCCACATTCATCCAATACCTTATCAGGGTAAAGAATATCCCATTAGTGACAATAATAACATCAAGTCCTCTTTCAAGACAATAAGAAACATATAATTTTATGGTTCAATCCTCTCCTACGTTGGCCACGTAGTTATTGAGTTTGAGTTGGACTTACTCTTACTCAATTTAGTGCTCAATACTCCTCCCAAGACTTAACATGATCATAAGACATCAACCCTATGGTTAGCCCATTCAACTAGTCTCATTGGACATCTGTGAACTCAATTCATCGCATCAACTATCAACTCTTTGGTTACATTCTTTCAAGGTTCAGTTCTTGACTCATAAAGACTTAATCATGCATTATTCAGACTCATAACATTCAAGAAAATAAAAATAGAGTTAAAACATTTAGGGATTCCATAGACTCTTTAGAATAATGTTATACTCATGCATACCCATTTAAGTGAAATACGTAAAAATAACAAGAATTCATGCTAGGGTTTATGTAGAAAAGTGAAACCATCTAATTCAAGTATTTAATTCATAAAAACTTTAATTCATGTAGTGATATATAGGGATATATTAGAATTTATGAAAAACCTTCAAGAAAACATTCATGGGAGACTCAATTCACTCACAACTCTATCAATTCGATCTATGGGGCATACGAAAGGACAAAATCCATGTTCTATTTAGCCTTGCATACCTGTAAGTTTGAGTCTTGGAACAACTTGGAAGAACTCTCAAGTTATCATTTCAAACCCTATCTTTTTGCTCCCTTGAAACCTTGCCCTAAGCTTGGAGGATGTATTTTAGCGTGAAAAAGGTGAACTGATATGTTTTAGGACTTGTTTAGGTATAAAAACGTCAAGTCTAGGATTTAAAAGGGTGAGAAAAGATCAAAATAACTCTTTAGAAAAAGTTGTCAAAAGTCATCCACGGGCCCACTTACAACCCGTAGAAAATTCCACGGCTTGTAGGGAACATTCCGTAAACTTTTGGGCAAAAATTTGAGGTTACTGGAACATTCCAAAAGCCCAATTTATGACCTATAGAAGTTTCTACGACCCGTAGATGGGTCCGTAAAGTCTGGGTCTCAAAAATTGATTGGCATGAATTTTTTTCCATGAGATACCAGATGGATCGTACTTCAATCCAAGACCCCTAATAGGTTTCGTAGTTTCAACTCTGCTTTGGCAGTCTTCAGTAAAATAACCATAACTTTTGACTCCAAACTCCAAATGAGATAAAATCAGTTGCGTTGGAAAGCTAATTCAAAGATCTTTCATTGGGTAGGTCATGGAATACCTGATTCTTTGTGTGATAAGCGTTATGATCATTTAAAGTTGATCCTTGTATAATTTAACACTAGAAACTCAATTTATAGAAAACTTTTGAACTCGGTTAACTACTAAAGGTCTCTTATGACCCTAATATACTTCCCACAGATAAGAATGAGGCTTGAAACATAGGTAAATGTAAGAATAGAGTTGTGAAGTGTCACAATTAAAAAAAAAATCTAAAACAAAAACAAATAGATTGTCCAGAAAAATAGGGAAAAAAAACCTTCAAAAAATATGAATAAAAGTTCAAATTTTTCTAATGACAATTTACCTAATATTTAGGATTGAAACAAACTAACACACGAAATATAAAGTTCTACAATCCAATACTAATTTCAATTATACAATAACACTAAAACACTTATTATCTATATAAGGAGTAAATTCATATTCACGTCAAAGCAACACGCTTATACACTGATGGATTTAGAGGTAATAATATTTTTTCTCTCTTTAATAATATTATATTATACCATAATTTATGTGCATGTTAGTTGATAATTTGTCTGCATTTTTGTTGCCTTCAATATTTGTTTGTATGCATGCATGCTTGGAAGGAATATATGTGTTTATTTGAAAATTTAAGGAGCTTTTAGAATGCAACTCTACAACCCCCACTCAAAGGAACTATAAATTGGTATTCAATATAAATTATAGCGTTCAAGTATACGACCCAAGTTATTGAAACTATTATGTTCGTTCTATTGTTAAAAGTCTCAAAATAAAAGAAACAAATGGTAAGTAAATATTTTATTAATTGAATTATATTGTAATAGAAAATATTAACGTATTAATTATAATTCATATCAAAGTAAATAGGAGGTGGACATGAATTTAAAACTCAATGATAAACTAAGATATTCTTTCTCTTGAACTCTAGAAGAACATAGAATTATCAATCTGGGTTGTAGTGCAGTGATGAGACTGCTCTATTCTCAAGACACCAAACACTAGACGAGGAAAAAAATGACATATATAGAATCAAAAGTTTCAATTGTTTTTTCTACTGTTATTGTCAAATAGAATGAAGTTGATTTGCATCATTCTGTGAGAACATTGAACTATAAGGAATACATAGTTAATTAGCAAGCTTTTAAAATTTTTGCTTGCTCTGTGACATCTTGAATCAGTTGTGTCAAGTTGAGGTGAGAGGTACCACCTTCCTCCACAGCCCTTCTTGCCTTTTCTCCTAATTCTTTAGCTCTTTT
>JBCEWC010013427.1:0-15081 GCA_038996855.1 Solanum aculeatissimum
CCGGATGGCTCGAAACTCGATGCGCGGGCCTACCCGAGTCCGAACCGGTCTTAACACTATTAATGAGCCCGAGCTTGAGACGGTCGAATCTCGATTCGCATGCTGAACAGAACACGATCACCAAGAAATTCGATTAATGGGCCAGGCCGAGTCAGAATGGCTTGTAACCCGATGCGCGGGCCTACCCGAGTCCGAATCGGTCTTAACCCTATTAATGGGTCGGCCCGAGCCTGAGACGATCAAATCTCGATTCACGGGTCGAACCAAACACGATCACTTGGAAACCCAATTAATAGGTCGGGATATTAATTGTGTTCGGTACATCCAGCGAATCAAGATTCGACCGGCTCGGGCTCAGGCCGGCCCATTAATAGGGTTAAGACCGGTTGGGACTCAGGTAGCCCCGAACATCGGGTTTCAAGCCATCCGGACTCGACCCGGCCCATTAATCAGGTTTCTAGATGATCATGTCCGGTTCGGCCCACGAATCGTTATTCGACCGGCTCGAGCTCGGGCTCGGGCCAACCTATTATTAGAGTTAAGACTGGTTCAGACTAGGGTAGGCCCGCGCATCGGGTTTCGAGCCATCCGGACTCGGTCCGGCCCATTAATCGGGTTTTCAGGTGATCGTATTCGGATCGGCTCGCGAATCGAGATTCGATCGTCTCAGGCTCGAGTTATCCCATTAATAGGGTTAAGAATGGTTCGGACTCGGGTAAGCCCGCAAATTGGATTTCGAGCCATCCGGACTCGATGCGGCCAATTAATTGGGTTTCTAGGTGATCGTGTTCGGTTCGGCCTGCGAATCAAAATTTGATTGTCTCGGGCTCGTGCCGGCCCATTAATAGGGTTAAGACCGGTTCAAACTCGTGTAGGCCCGCGCATCGAGTTTCGAGTTGTTCGGACTCGGCCCTACCCATTAATCGGGTTTCAAGGTAATCATGTTCGGTTTGGCCAGCGCATTGATATTCGACCGTCTCGGGCTAGCCCATTAATAGGGTTAAGAACAGTTCGGACTCGGGCAAGCCCGCAAATCTGATTTCGAGCCGTTCGAACTCGGCCAGACCCATTAATCGGATTTCTAGGTGATCGTGTTCGGTTTGGCCCTCGAATCTAGATTCGACCAGTTGGGGCTTGGGCCAGCCCATTAATAGGGTTAAGATCGGTTCAAACTCGGGTAGGCCCGCACATCGGGTTTTGAGCCGTCCGGACTCGGCCCGGCCAATTAATCGAGTTTCCAGGTGATCATTTTTGGTTCGCCCGCGAATCGAGATTCGACCATCTCGGCCTTGGGCTGGCCCATTAATAGGGTTAAGACCGGTTCAGACTAGGGTAGGCCCGCGCATCGGGTTTCGAGCCATCCGGACTCGGCCTGACCCATTAATCGGGTTTCCAGGTGATCATGTTTGGTTTGGCCCGTGAATCGACATTCGACCATCTCGGGCTCCGGCTCGGGTCGACCCATTAATATGGTTAAGACCGGTTCGGACTCGGGTAGGCTCGCGCATCTGGTTTCGAGCCGTCCAGACTCGGCCCGATCCATTAATCAGGTTTCCAAGTGATCGTGTTCGGTTTGGCCCGCGAATAGAGAATCGACCGTTTCACGGTCGGGCCGGCCCATTAATAGGGATAAGATCGATTCGGACTCGGGTAGGTCCGCGCATTGGGTTTCATGCCGTAAAGACTTGGCCCATCTCATTAATCGGGTTTCTAGGTGATCGTGTTCGGTTCGACCCGTGAATCGATATTCAACTATCTCAGGCTCGGGCCAACCCATTAATAGGGTTAAGAACGGTTCGGTCTTGGGTAGGCCCGCGCATCAGGTTTCGAGCCATCCGAACTTGGCCCGGTCCATTAATCGGGTTTCCAGCTAATCGTGTTCGGTTCGGCTCGCGAATCGAGATTTGACCGTCTCGGGCTCGAGCCGGCCCATTAATAGGGTTAAGACTGCTTCAGACTTGGGTAGGCCTGCACATCGGGTTCCGATCCGTCCGGACTCGATCCGGCCCATTAATCGGGTTTCCAGGTGATCGTGTTTAGTTCGGCCCGCGAATCGAGATTTGACCGACTTGAACTCGGGGCGGCCCATTAATAAGGTTAAAACAGGTTCAGACTCAGGTCGGCCTGTGCATCGGGTTTTGAGCCATCCGGACTCGGCCCCACCCATTAATCGGATTTCCAGGTGATCGTGTTCGATCCGGCCCATGAATTGAGATTCGACAAGGTCGGGCTCGGGCTCGGGCTAGGGCCGACACATTAATACGATTAAGATTGGTTGAGACTTGGGTAGGCCCGCGCATCAGGTTTCGAGTCATCCAAACTCGGCCCGGCCCATTAATCGAGTTTCTAAGTGATCGTATTCGGATCAGCCCGCGAATTGAGATTCGGCTGGCTCGGGCTCGGGTCGACCCATTAATAGGGTTAAGAACGATTCAGACTCGGGTAGGCTCGCGCATCGAATTTTGAGCCATTCGGAATCGGCCCACCCCATTAATCGGGTTTTTATGTGATCGTGTTCGGTACATCCCTCGAATCGAGATTCGACTGGCTCGGGCTCGGGATGACCCATTAATAGAGTTAAGACCGATTTGGACTCGGGTAGGCCCGCACATCTGGTTTTGAGCCGTCCGAACTCGGTCCGGCCCATTAATTGGGTTTCTAGGTGATTGTGTTCAGTTCGGCCCACGAATCGAGAATCGATCGGCTCAGGCTCGGGCTCGGGCCTACCCATTAATAGGGTTAAGACCGGTTCAGACTAGGGTAAGCCCGCGCATCGGGTTTTGAGCAGTCCTGACTCGGCCCGACCCATTAATCGAGTTTCCAGGTGATCGTGTTCGGATCGGCCCGTGAATCGAGATTCGATCGGTTCAGGCTCGGGCCAGCCCATTAATAGGGTTAAGAACGGTTCAAACTAGGGTAGGCCCGCACATCGGATTTTGAGCCGTTCGAACTCGGCCCGACCAATTAATTAAGTTTCTAGGTGATCGTGTTCGGTTCGGCCCGCGAATCGAGATTCGACCATCTCGGGCTCGGGCCGGCCCATTAATAGGGTTAAGACCGGTTCAAATTCGGATAGGCCCGCGCATCGGATTTCGAGCCTTCAGGACTCAGCCCGGCCCATTAATTGGGTTTCTAGGTGATCGTATTCAATTCAGCCCGCGAATCGATATTCGACTGGCTTAGGCTCGAGCCGGCCCACTAATAGGTTTAAGACCGGTTCAGACTCGGGTAGGTCTGCGCATCGGGTTTCTAGCTATCTGAACTCGGCCCGACCCATTAATTGGATTTCCAGGTGATTGTGTTTGGTTCGGCGGCCCGTGAATTGATATTCGACCGTCTCGGGCTCGGGCTGGCCCATTAATAGGGTTAAGACCGGTTGGGACTCGGGTAGGCCCGCGCAACAGATTTCGAACCATCCGGACTCGGCCCGGCCCATTAATCGGGTTTCCAGGTGATCGTGTTCGATTCAGCTCGCGAATAGAAATTCGACCGGCTCAGGCTTGGGCCCGGGCCAACCCATTAATAGGGTTAAGACCGGTTCGGACACAGGTAGCCCCGCGCATCGGGTTTCGATCTGTCCAGACTCGACCCTACTCATTAATCGGGTTTCCAGGTGATTGTGTTCGGTTTGGCGGCCCGTAAATTGAGATTCAACCATCTCGGGCTCGAGCCGGGCCATTAATAGGGTTATGACTGGTTGGGACACAGGTAGGCCCATGCATCGGGTTTCGAGCCATTCGGACTCGGCCCGACCCATTAATCAGGTTTCTAGGTGATCGTGTTCGGTTCGGCCTATAAATAGAGATTCGACCGGCTCAGGTTCGTGCTCGGGCCGGCCTATTAATAGGGTTAAGACCGGTTCAGACTGGGGTAGGCCCGCGCATCAGGTTTCGAGCCGTCCGGACTCGGGCCGGCCCATTAATCAAGTTTCCAGGTGATCGTGTTTGGTTCGGCCTGCGAATCAAGAATCGACCAGCTCGGACTCGGGCTGACCCATTAATATAGTTAAGACCGGTTCGGACTCGGGTAGGCCCGCGCATCAGATTTTTGAGCCGTCTGGACTTGGCCCGACCCATTAATCGGGTTTCCAGGTAATAGTGTTTTGTTCGGCCTGCGAATCGAGATTCGACCGTCTCGGGCTCGGGCCAACCCATTAATAGGGTTAAGACCGATTCGGACTGGGATAGGCCCGCACATCAAGTTTCGAGCCGTCCTGACTCGGCCCGGCACATTAATCAGGTTTCCAGGTGATCGTGTTCAGTTCGGCGACTCGCGAATCGAGATTCGACCATCTCGGGCTCAGGTCGGCCCATTAATATTGTTAAGACTAGTTCGTACTTGGGTAGGCCCGCGCATAGAATTTCGAGCCGTCCGGACTCAACCCCTGGCAATTAATTAGGTTTTCAAGTGATCGTGTTCGGTTCGGTCCGCGAATCGAGATTTGCCCATCTCGAGCTCGGGCCGACCCATTAATTGGGCTAAGACCGGTTCACACTTGGATAGGCCCGCGCATCGGGTTTCGAGCCATCTGGACTCGGCCTGACCCATTAATCGGGTTTCTAGGTGATCGTGATTGGTTTTGCCTGCGAATCGAGATTCGACCGTCTCGGGATCGGGTCGGACCATTAATAGGGTTAAGACCGGTTCGGATTCGAGTAGGCCAGCGCAATGGGTTTCGAGCCATCCAGACTCGGCTCTGCCCATTAATCGAATTTCTAGGTGATTATGTTCGATTTGGCCCGTGAATCGAGATTCGACTGTCTCGAGCTCGGGCTGGCCTATTAAAAGGTTAACACTGGTCCGGACTCAGGTAGGCCCGCGTATCGGGTTTCGAGCCTTCCAGACTCAGCCCGACCCATTAATTGGGTTTCCAAGTGATCGTGTTTGGTTCGACCCGCGAATCCAGATTCGACCGCCTCGTGCTCGGGCCGGCACATTAATAGGGTTAAGACCGGTTCAGACTTGGGTAGGCCCGCGCATCAGGTTTTGAACAGTCTGGACTCAGCCCGATGGATTAATCAAGTTTCCAGGTGATCGTGTTTTGTTCGACCGGCGAATCAAGATTCGACCAGCTCGGACTAGGGCCGGCCCATTAATATAGTTAAGACCTGTTCGAACTCGAGTAGGCCCGCGCATCGGGGGTTTTTAGCCATCCGGACTCGGCCCGGTCCATTAATCGGGTTTCCAGATGATAGTGTTTGGTTCGGCCTGCGAATCGAGATTCGACCGTCTCGGGCTCGGGCCGACCCCATTAATAGTGGTTAAGACCGATTCGGACTCGGGTAGGCTCGCGCATCGAATTTCAAGCCGTCTGGACTCGGCCCGACACATTAATCGGATTTCTAGGTGATCGTGTTCAGTTCAGCCCGCAAATCGAGATTCGACCATCTCGGGCTCGGACTGACCCATTAATAGGGTTAAAATCGAATCAGACTCGGATAGGCCCGCGCATCAGGTTTCGAGCCATCCGAACTCAGCCCGACCCATTAATCGGCTTTCCAGGCGATCGTGTTCGTTCAGCCCGCAAATCGAGATTCAACCGTCTTTGGCTCGGGCCGTCCCATTAATAGGGTTAAGACCGGTTCGAACTCGGGTAGGCCTGCGCATCTGGTTTCGAGACGTCCGGACTCGGCCCGGCCTATTAATCGAGTTTCCAAGTGATCGTGTTCGAGTCGGCCGCGAATCGAGATTCGTCCCTCTCGGGCTCGTGCCGACCCATTAATAGGGGTTAAGACCGGTTCAGACTCGGGTAGTCCCTCGCATCGGGTTTCGAGCCAGTCGGACTCGGCCTGGCATATTAATTGGGTTTTCAGGTGATCGTGTTCGATTCGGTCCGTGAATCGAGATTCTACTGTCTCGAGCTCGGGCCGACCCATTAATAGGGTTAAGACCGGTTCAGATTCGAATTGGCCCGCGCATCGAGTTTTGAGCCGTCTGGACTCGACCCAGCCCATTAATCGGGTTTCCAGGTGATCGTGTTTGGTTCGGCCCGCAAATCGAGATTCAACCATCTCGGGCTCTGGCCGAACCATTAATAGTGTTAAGATCGGTTTGGACTTGGGTAGGTCCGCGCATCATATTTGGGGCCGTCCGGACTGGGCCTTGTCTATTAATCGGGTTTCTAGGTGATCGTATTAGGTTTTGGCCGCTAAGCAAGATTCGACCGTCTCGAGCTCGGGCCGGCACATTAATAAGGTTAAGACTGGTTCGGACTCAGGTAGGCCCGCGCATCCGGGTTCGAGCCATCCAGACTCGGCCCCACCCATTAATCAGGTTTCCATGTAATCATTTTCGGTTCAGCCTGCGGATCGAGATTCGACCGTCTCGGGCTCGAGCTCGAGCCAGCCCATTAATAATGCCAAGACCAGTTCGGACTCCGGTAGGCCCGCGCATCGAGTTTTGATTCGTCCAGACTCGACCCTGCCCCTTAATCAGGTTTCCAGGTGATCGTGTTTGGTATGGCCCGCAAATCGAGATTCGACCAAATCAGACTCGGGCCGACCCATTAATAGGGATAAGACTAGTTCGAACTCGGGTTTGCCAGGGCATCAGGTTTCGAGCTGTCCGGACTCAGCCAGGCCCATTAATTGGGTTTCCAGGTTATCGTGTTCGGTTTGACCCGCGAATTGAGATTTGACCGTCTCGTGCTCGGGCTGGACCATTAATAGTGTTAAGACCGGTTCAAATTCGGGTAGGCCTGCGCATCGAGTTCCAAGCCATCTGGACTCGGCCCGGCACATTAATCGGATTTCTAGGTGATCATGTTCCGTTCAGCCCGCGAATCGAGATTTGACCATCTTGTGCTCAGGCCGGCCCATTAAAAGTGTTAAGATCGGTTCGGACTCGGGTAGGCCCGCGCATCGGGTTTCGAGTCGTCCGGACTCGGCCTGGCCCATTAATTGGGTTTTTAGGTGATCGTGTTCGGTTCGGTCCGTGAATTTAGATTTAACTGTCGCGAGCTCGGGCCGACCCATTATAGGGTTAAGACCGGTTCGGACTCGGATAGGCCCGCACATCGGGTTTCAAGCCATCCGGACTCAGCCCAGCACATTAATCGGGTTTACAGGTGATCGTGTTAGGTTTTGCCCGCAAATCGAGATTCAACCGTCTCAGGCTCAGGCCGGCCCATTAATAGTGTTAAGATCGGTTCAGACTCAAGTAGGTCCGCGCATCATGTTTCGAGCCGTCCGGACTGGGCCTTGCCTATTAATCGGGTTTCCAGGTGATCGTGTTCAGTTTGGCCCGTGAATCGATATCGACCGTCTCGGGATCGAGCCGACCCATTTATAGGGTTAAGATCGGTTCGGACTCAAGTAGACCCGCGCATCAGGTTTCGAGCCATCCAGACTTGGCCCGACCCATTAATCGGGTTTCCAGGTGATCGTGTTCGGTTCGGCCGCGAATAGAGATTCGTCCATCTCGGGCTCGGGCCGACCCATTAATAGGGTTAAGACCGGTTCAGACTCAGATAGGCCCGCGCATCGGGTTTGGAGCCGTCCGAACTCAGCTCGGCCCATTAATCGGGTTTTCAGGTGATCGTGTTTTGTTCGGCATGCGAATCGAGAATTAACCGGTTTGGGCTCAGGTCGGCCCATTAAAAGGGTTAAGACCGGTTCAAACTCGGGTAGGCCAGCGCATCAGGTTTCGAGTCGTTCGAACTCGACCCGGCCCATTAATCAGGGTTCTAGGTGATCGTGTTCAGTATGGCCCGCGAATCGAGATTCGACTTACTCGAACTCGGGCTGGCCCATTAATAGGGTTAAAACCAGTTCGGACTCAGGTAGGCCCGCGCATCGGGTTTCGAGTCATCCAGACTCGGCCTGGCCTATTAATAAGGTTTTTAGATGATCGTGTTCGGTTCGGTCCGCGAATCGAGATTCAACCCTCTCGAGCTTGGGCCATCCCATTAATAGGGTTAAACCGATTCTAACTCGGATAGGCCCGCGTATCAGGTTTCGAGCCGTCCGGACTCGGCCCGGCCCATTGATTGTGTTTCCAGGTGATCGTGTTTGGTTCGGCCCACAAATCGCGATTCAACCGTCTCGGGCTCGGGCTGACCCAGTAATAGTGTTAAGATCGGTTAGGACTCAGGCAGGTCCGCGCATCATGTTTCGAGCCGTCCAGACTGGGCCTTGCCTATTAATCGGGTTTCCAGGTGATTGTGTTTGGTTTGGCCCGTGAATCGAGATTCGATCGTCTCGGGTTCGGGCCGACCCATTAATTGGGTTAAGACCGGTGCGTACTCGGGTAGGCCAGCGCATCGGGTTTCGAGTCGTCCGAACTCGGCCCGGCCTATTAATCGGGTTTCAAGGTGATCGTGTTTGGTTCGGCCTGCGAATCGAGATTCGACCATCTCGGGCTCAGTCCGACCCATTAATAGGGCTAAGACCGGTTCGGACTCGCGTAGGACCGCGCATCTGGTTGAGAGACGTCCGGACTAGGCCCGACCCATTAATCGGGTTTCCAGGTGATCATGTTCGGTTCGGCCCACGTATCGAGATTCGACCATCTTGTGCTCGGGTCGGCCCATTAATAGGGTTAAGATCGGTCTGGACTCGGGTAGGCCTGCGCATCGGGTTTTGAGCCGTCCGGACTCAGCCCAGCCTATTAATAAAGTATCCAGGTGATCGTGTTTGGTTTGGCCCGTGAATCAAGATTTGACCAGTTCGGGCTCGGGCCGGCCCATTAATAGGGTTACGACCGGTTCGGACTCAGGTAGGCCCGCGCATCGGGTTTTGAGCCATCTGGACTCGACGCGGCCCATTAATCGGGATTCTAGGTGATCATATTTGGTTCGACTTGTAAATAGAGATTCGACCGTTTCGGGCTCGGGCCGACCTATTTATTGGGTTTAAAACTGGTTTGGATTTGGGTAGGCCCGCGTATCTGGTTTCGAGACATCCGTACTTGGCCCGACCCACTAATCGAGTTTGTAGGTGATCGTGTTTGGTTTGGCCCGCTAATCGAGATTCGATCGTCTCTGGCTCGTGTCGGTCCATTAATAGGGTTAAGACCGGTTCGAACTCAGATAGGCCTGAGCATCCTGTTTCGAGCCATCCGGACTCGGCTCGGCCCATTTATTGGGTTTCCAGGTGATCTTGTTCAGTTTGGCCCGCGAATCGAGATTCGACCGTCTCGTGCTCGGGCTGGCCCATTAATAGGGTTAAGACCGATTTAGACTCGTATAGGCCTGCGCATCTGGTTTGAACCGTCTGGACTCGGCCTGGCCCATTAATCGGGTTTCCACGTGATCGTGGTCAGTTCAGCCCGCGAATCGAGATTCGACCATGTCAGGCTCGGGCCGGCCCATTAATAAGGTTAAGATCGGTTCTGACTCGGGTAGGCCCGCGCATCTGGTTTCGAGCCGTCCAGACTCGGTCCGACCCATTAATCGGGTTTCCTAGTGATCGTGCTTGGTTTGGTTCAGCTCGCGAATCGAGATTCATCCGTCTCGAGCTCGGCCCAGCCCATTAATAGAGATAAGACCAGTTCAGACTCATGTAGGCCTGCGCATCGGGTTTTGAGCCGTTTGAGCTCAGCCCAGCCCATTAATCGAGTTTCCAAGTGATCATGTTCAGTTCTGCCCGCGAATCAAGATTCGATTGTCTCGTGCTCGGGCTGATCCATTAATAGGGTTAAGACCGATTCAGACTCAAGTAGGCCCGCGCATCGGGTTTCGAGCTGTCGGGACTTAGCCCGGCCAATTAATTGGGTTTCCAGGTGATCGTGTTCAGTTTGACCTGCGAATATAGATTCGACCATCTCGAGCTAGGGCCGACCCATTAATAGGGTTAAGACCGGTTCAGAATCGAGTAGGCCCGCGCATCGGGTTTCGAGGCGTCTGGACTCGGCCGGACCCATTAATCGGGTTTCCAGGTCATCGAGTTCGGTTCGGCCCGCGAATCGAGATTCGACCTGCTCGGGCCTGGGCCCGGGCCTGCCCATAAATAGGGTTAAGACCGGTTCAGACTCGGGTATGCAACGCGCATCGGGTTTTGAGCCATTCGAACTTAGCCCGGCCCATTAATCGGGTTTCCAGGTGATCGTGTTCGGCCCGCGAATCAAGATTCGACCGTCTCGGGCTCGGGCCAGCCCATTAATAGTGTTAAGACCGGTTCGGACTCCGATAGGCCCGCGCATCTGGTTTTGAGCCTTCCGGACTTGGCCTGACCCATTAATTGGGTTTCCAAATGATCGTGTTTGGTTCGGTCCGCGAATCGAGATTCGACTGGTTCTAGCACGGGTCGGCCTATTAATTGGGATAAGAATGGTTCAGACTCGGGTAGGCACGCGCATCGGGTTTCGAGCCGTCCGAACTCAGCTCGGCCCATTAATCGGGTTTCCAGGTGATCATGTTTTGTTCGGCACGCGAATCAAGAATTAACCGGTTTGGGCTCAGGTCGGCCCATTAAAAGGGTTAAGACCAGTTCAAACTCGGGTAGGCCAACGCATCGGGTTTCGAGTCGTCCGAACTCGACTTGGCCCATTAATTAGGGTTCTAGGTGATCGTGTTCAATATGGCTCGCGAATCGAGATTCGACTTACTCGAACTCGGGCTGGCCCATTGATAGGGTTAAAATCTGTTCGGACTAGAGTCGGCTCGCGCATTGGGTTTCGAGCCATCCGGAATCGGCCCCGCCCATTAATCAGGTTTCTAGGTGATCATGTTTGGTTAGGCCCACGAATAGAGATTCGATCGACTCGGGCTCAGGCTCGGGCCGGTCCATTAATAGGGTTGAGACCGGTTCAGACTCGGTTAAGCCTGCGCATCGAGTTTCGAACCATCCGGACTCGGCCCGACCCATTTATCGGGTTTTCAGGTGATCGTGTTTGGATCGGCTTGCGAATCATGATTCGATCGGCTTGGGCTCGGGCTGGCTCGTTAATAGGGTTAAGATCGGTTTTGACTCGGGTAGGCCCGCGCATCGGGTTTCGAGCCATCAGGACTCGGCCCGGCCCATTAATTAGGTTTTCTGGTGATCGTGTTCAGTTCGGTCCACGAATCGAGATTCGACCGTCTCGGGCTCGGTCTGACCCATTAATAGGTTCAAGACCGGTTCAGACTCGGGTAGGCCTGCGCATCGGGTTTCGAGCCGTCCAGACTCGGCTCGGCCCATTAATCAAGTTTCAAGGTGATCGTGTTCGGTATAGCCCGTGAATCGAGATTCGACTAGCTCAGGCTCGGGCCGACCCATAACCAGGACAAGACCGGTTCGGACTCAGGTAGTCCCGCGCATTGGGTTTCGAGCCGTCCAAACTCGTCTCAGCCCATTAATCGGGTTTCCAGGTGATCGTTTTTGGTTCGGCCCACGAATCGAGATTTGACCGAATCTGGCTCAAGATCGGGCCGACCCATTAATAGGGTTAAGACCGGTTCAGACTTGGGTAGGTCTACGCATCGGGTTTCGAGCCATCCGGAATCGGCCCGGCCCATTAATTAGGTTTCTAGGTGATCATGTTCGGATCGGCCCGCGAATCAAGATTCGATCGGCTCGGGCTCGGGCTCGGGCCGACCAATTAATATGGTTAAGACCAATTCAAACTCAGGTAGACCCGCGCATCGAGTTTTGAGCCATCAGGACTTAGCCCGACCCATTAATCGGGTTTCCCCAGGTGATCGGGTTCAGTTCGGCCCACCAATCGAGATTCGACCGTCTCGTGCTCGGGCCGGCCCATTTATAGGGTTAAGACCAGTTCGAACTCGGGTAGGTCCGCGCATCAGGTTTCGAGCCATCCGGACTTGGCTGCCCCATTTCCCCTAGAATTATGTGTTATTTGTTTACTTTACACGATTTCAAACCGATGATGTGAGTAATGATGCTATGATGGCTTGATCGAGGATTTTTAGGTTCTCCTTCGCCATGTCACATCTAGTCCCCCTATCTGGGTCGTGAAAAATATGGTATTAGAGTCTTAGGTTTGTAAATGATCCTCGGAGTCCAACATGCCTCGTCGAGTAGAGTCTTGTTCATAGGTGTGATACGCGTCATGCCTATGAACGGGAAGCTATGATGACGTTTTAGGAAATTGTCTTATTTTATTGTTTCCTTATGTCGTGCCATGAGTTGTTATGATAAATTTCCTAAACTCTTGGTTCTTGTCGCTCTTTCAGAACATGCCTCTTAGAAGGGCTCCCTTCCCCCGTCAAGCTCCAGAATTTAAGGAACAAGCCCCGCGGGCATTGGTAGAGAAACAAGTGTCTCATGCCGAGTTTAGAAACGTGGTGTCTATGTTGGCCCAAGTAGTGGATAACCAAGCCCGACCAATCAATCCCGCAACTGTTGGTACTCTGGCCTCTAGGGTGAGAGATTTTACCCGGATGAACCTTCCGGAGTTTTATGGCTCGAAAGTGGATGAAGATGCTCAAGAGTTCATTGATGAACTCATTAAGGTATTGACTATCATAGGGGTGAGTTCGGAAGAGAAAGCCAAATTGGCCGCATATCAATTGAAAAATGTGACCCAAGTATGGTATAACCAATGGCTAGTTGAGAGGATGGTGGATGTCAAGGTTAGGTGGGAAGAGTTCAAAATGGCCTTCCTTGACTGGTTCTTTCCTCTTGATCTTAGTGAGGCCAAAATGATCAAGTTTATCAATATTCGACAAGGTGGTATGATTGTGAGGGATTATGCTCTCAAATTCACTAAACTCTCTAAATATGCTCCAATGCTTGTATCTGACCCCCGTGCAAGAATGCACAAATTTATCTCTGGTGTCTCCGATTTGGTGGTGAAAGAGTATCGTACGACTATGCTTATCCGAGATATGGACATTTCAAGGCTCATGACTTATGCTGAATAATTTGGGGGTGAAAAGCTTAAGGATAGGAGAGTGAATGAAGCTAAGAGAGCCCGGCTTGATGGTGGGTTCTCCAATGCCAAGAGTAGTGGTGGATTTGGTCGATTTCAACAAGGCCAAGGTTCAAATGTGAGAGTTTATAATCCAAGGGTGCCTCCTCCTAAGGCATAAGTTGGGGGTAGTCCCCAGGTTCCTCGTTGTGGTCATTGTTGGGGTAATTACATGGGTGAATGTAGAAGAATTACGGGTGTGTGCTATGGGTGTGGTAGTTTGGACCACAAGATATCAAATTGCCCAAAGAATGTGAAGAAGGATTAAGCGGCTCCCGGTGATCAAGGGCAACCGAAGGCCCCGGTTAGTGGTGCTCCTAGAAACAACTGGTTCTATGCTCTTCATGCCCGTCAAGAGGTGGAGGAAGCTCCGAACGTCATGACTGGTATGTTAAAAATCTTTGATTTTGATGCTTATGCTTTACTTGATCCGGGTGCAAATATATATTTTGTGACTCCTCTATTGGCTGTTAAATTTGGTTTGAGTTCTAAAACTCTAAAGGAATCATATTTGGTGTATACTCCCGTGGGTGAGTCTATTATTGCCTGAAAAGTGTATCGGGGTTGTCCAGTCTCTGTGTTGCATAAAGTGTTCCCCGGTGACCTTGTAGAACTTCAGATGTATGATTTTGATGTTATCCTTGGGATGGATTGGTTGCATGTATCATATGCCTCGATTTATTGTAGGACTAGGCAAGTTAAATTTAAAGTTCCTAATGAACCCGTGTTGGAGTGGAAGGGTAGTGATTCTGTGGTTAAGGGTCGGTTTATTTCCTACCTCAAAGCCCGGAAGATGATTTGTAAGGGATGCATTTATCATATTGTGTGGGTTAGAGATGTGGAGGGAGAGTCAACTAAGCTTGAATCGGTTCCGATGGATAATGAGTTTCCCGAGGACTTGTCTGGTATCCCTCCCGATAGAGAAATAGATTTTGGCATAGATCTCCTTGGATTATAGGTTGGATTTTCCTTTGGACATAGGCACCATCCATTTGGTATTCCATGTGTCCATGTTGAGAAAGTTGGTTGGTGATCCTAAAGAAATCACACCTTTGGAGGGTGTGACGATTGAGGAGAATTTGACCTATGAAGAGGTGCCGGATAAAATTTTGGATAGGCAAGTGAAGCGGCTTCGCAACAAGGATGTAGATTTGGTCAAGGTACTTTGGAGGAACCAAGACATGGAGAGTGCAACGTGGCAAGAAGAGTTGGACATGATGGAGTGATATCTCTATCTCTTCCAATCTACTCAAGCCTAAGGTACTAGGTTCTATCCTTTTATGGTCCTAATTCTTTAAATTCTTGAATTTCATGACATTGCATGCATACATGAGCACGAAAATAATTCAAATGATGTTTTAACATGAGTTTTGAATGACTTTTGAAATGATGCATGATCCATTATTAGTCTTGATTAAAATGTCTTTTGTTTGATTATTGTCCTCAAGTCGTAGTCTTAGCTCATTCAAGGAAGAATGTTCCCAAGGGGGAGATGATGTAATGACCCAAATATTTTCAAACTTCGCAATGGTTGGACAAGGTTAGTTTTAAACAGGTCGTGGTTGAATTTTGGTAGCCATGGGTGGTTTTTAAGTGGCTGGATTACAAAAGGATCGTTTAGTGAAGTTGTGAGGCCGGTTGGGAAGTGGACCAAGGTTCGAGGATGGACTCCGGTCCAAGTGATGATCCATGGACCAGTACACGGTTCGTGTGCAGCTACACGGTCTGTGAGGCTTCTCGTGAAGTGATCCAAAAAGTCCCCCGAGAGTTCAAGTCGAAGCCGAGGCCAAGTGAAGTCTCACGGACATGTACACGGCCCTTGGACCAGTAAACGGGCACTGTGTGCCTTCCGTGTGACACTGTCTTCAGTGATCTAGTCCATTTCATTAATGATTAATTCGTAATTTAATTAGATTTTATGCCCCTTTTAGGTTTTCTAAGGTCTCCTAAAACCCCTAAATCAAACCCTAACCCCCTTTCATCCATTCTAACACTCTCCAATTCTCTCCATAATTCTCTCAATCCTCTTGACCTCTATTGTTGAAAGCTTGAAGAAATTTGGGGAAATTCATCTTTCTTGCAATTCCATCCAATTCTCTTGATTAAAATAAGGTATGTGGGTTTGATTCATGGATTACCTTTCATCCATGAAGAACCAAGAACCCTCCTCTTTAATTTATGAATTTAAGTTTTCTTTAATTATGGGTTCTTTAATTCTTGATGTATTTCATT
>JBCEWC010013428.1:0-15080 GCA_038996855.1 Solanum aculeatissimum
ATTCTTTATTTCTTGAGTTTCATGACATTGCATGCATACATGAGCACGAAAATGATTTAAATAATATTTTGACATGAATTTTTAAAGACTTTTTATATGATGCATGATCTTTTGAGTTATGGTTCAAATGTCTCTTGCTTTGATTGATGTCCTCAAACCGTACTCTCAGCTAATTTGCGGACGAATACTTTCAAGGGGAAGATGATGTAACGACCTGAAAATTTTTTAACTTCTTATTGGTTGGTCTTGGATGATGTTGTACTGATCATGTTTGAATTTTGGTAGCCATGTGTTGTATTTATGTGGCCGAATTCAAAATGGACCGGTTTGTGGCATAGTGAAGCCATTTGGGAGGTGTACTTTAAAAGCTCAGAATTTTTTGTACGGGATGAATTGTGTGTGCGGCTATATATCAAATTGACGCTCTTTGAGTTATCTTCGCAACGCAACTAGTTTCACTAAATTCAGAGTTTGTATGAGAAAGTTATGGATAAAACAGTGAGACTGCCCGTAATTAGAAGGGCGCTGAAAATGAGGTTCAGAAATGGGCTAAGGGTTGGACCACGGACCGTGTGAAGGTCCATGGTCCGTGTAGGGCCTCGTGTGATGATCCAGTGAGCCCCTGGTATCCAGGACCCAATACATGGACCAAGGAAGGTCTCACGGACCACCCCACAATCCGTGAGCAACTTCACGGCCCGTGAGGGGTTCCATGGAGTGGGGAAAAAATTCGGCCAGCTCTTGGGGCTGGAATCCGGTCCAAGTGTGGCTCCACGTACTAGTACACAGTCCGAATGCAGCCACATGGTCCGTGACCCTCCGTGAAGTGTTCTAGAAATTCCCCCAAGAGTTCGAGTTGAAGATGAGTTCAAGTGTCGCCACATGGACAGGTATACGGTCCGTGACCAGTATACGGCCACCTGGGGCCTTTTCTCTGGCACTGTGTTTCACGGGTTTGTCCATTTCATTAATGGTAATTTTGTAATTTGGCCTAATCCTAAGACTCTTTTAACTTTCCTAAAGTCTCTTAAACCTCTAAATTCAAACCCTAATCCTATTTCACTCATCAAAACACTCTTGAATCCTCTATAAAATTTCTTGAATTCTCTTGACCTCCATTGCTTAAAGCTTGAAGAATGTTGGGGAAGATCACCTTGTTTGCTTAATTCTTCAATTTTTATGGTTAATCTCTAGGTATGTAGGTTTGATTCATGGATTTCCTTTCATCCATGAAGACCCAAGAACCTTACTCTTTAATTTATGATTTTAAGTTTCTTTAAGTTATGGATTCTTTAAATTTTGAAGTTTTTATTTGATTGGGATTATGTGCTGTAGAAATTAGGTGATTTAATGGTGATTTAAGTTTGGGTTTTATGAAGTTCATGAAAATTCTTGAAGGATCAATGTGCATGTCCCTTTATGATTTAATTATGCATGGATAAATTGTATTATGCTTTAAATATGGAATTTCTCATGATTTATGGTGAAGTATCTCTTGAATTGTGAATTTAACGTTTGAATTCCATTACCCATGCACTTGTTCCTCATTAATGGCATATTGCATTGAAGGTTTGATTATGATGAAACTCGTGTTATGTTATGATATGTTAAGTCTTGTGATCACATTGTCTCTCCGTTATGGCTCTTTTAACATTTTGGGCGCTTGTACAACTTTGATATGTTATGAAGGCTTGATATGATAATATATGTAGATGGGCTACTCTTATTGCATTGAAATGGAAATGATTATGAGAATGATTTTTGGAAACTCTTGTTGGCTTTTAGCCTAAGAATTAATATGGTTTAGCTCAATGGTTTTGGTTTTGCCTAATGATGCATGTTTTAAAAAGAATATAAGTCTTATGATTTGAAGTTGCACGTATATGTATATGAATTCCCGTGAGATGAGACTTAGTACCGAGGGATTGGATTCAGGGTGGACTATCTCCAAGGTTTCATACTCCTTTCCGTCAAACCATGTGCCAACATGAGATTTCTCCCTAGATGGGATGACTTCTTTGTTTCCCCTTGTTTAAAGGTGATTAGGGACCTACCTAGTAAGTCGTACAGATCCAAGTAGAAGCTCGCTCGGGTATCCTCCGTTGTCGGTTGAGGTCACATCCCCGCTATATTATGATTGTACGATCTCATCTCATGCATTTGGCATAGCATATTGTTATATATCTCTTTGGTTATGTGCATTCCGTTCATATCACTTGTCCCCTTGTCATGTCTCTTGGTCATACTATATTATCATATGCATTACATGCCCGCATACTTAGTACATATTATGTGCTAATCCATACTATTTATCTACATGTTCTAACCATTTAGGGATCGAAGACGACTTTTATTTTCCACCGGATGACGTGTGATCATCTTGAAGATTTTTTCTTGTGGTGAGCCCTTTTGTTCAAAGGCAATAGGCACTCTCTATCTAGCTAGTGTTGCTTTTACTTTTCTTACTTATGTATTGGGGGTGAGCCTCAAACTATGTCGAGGCCCCGCTTTATCCCTGTAGAGGCTTGTTGGACAAATTAAACTCTTGTACGTTGGATTGTAATTTGTTTGGATATTATGACTAGTGAGATGTTATGGTTTATGAGACTTTATTGTGGAAAATGGTATTGACTATGCTTATGACTTGACGTTGCGATTGTATTTGATTATGTGCTTATATGAAAAGTCTTATAACCCTGATGTGCCCCCATAGCTTGAGTCCTACATACCCGCCCCTTAGAGATAACTGTTATGTGCTATGTGAAATCATTTTCATTCCATTCCCGGCATCATCCCCATAGCTTGAGTCCAAAGCCCCGATTACCTTAGAACTTATGTGTTATGTGTTTACTTCCGCACTTCCGAAACGATGATGTGTGTGATGATGCTATGATGGCTTGATCAAGGACTTTTGGGTTCTCTTTTGCCAATTCACATCTAGGCCTTTTATCCGGGTTGTGAAATTGTTCCTGTACCGGTGCTCGAGGGGCTTGTTCCTCAAAATCTAGAGCTTGACGGGGGAAGGGAGCTCTTCTAGGAGGCATGTTCTGAAAGAGCAACAAGAATACCAATAGTTTAGGAAATTTATCATAACAACTCACGGCACGACATAAGGAAATAATGAAATGAGACAAATTCCTAAACATTATCATAGGTTCCCGTTCATAGGCATGGCGCGCATCACACCGATGAAAAAGACTCTAATCGATACAACATGTTGGACTCCGAGGATCATTTACAAACCTAGGGTTTTGATACCATCTTTGTCATGACCTGAAAGTCGGATCTAGATGTGACATGGCAAAGGAGAACTCAAAAGTCCTCGCTCAAGCCATCATAGAATCATTACTCACATCATCGATTCAGAAGTGCGGAAAAAGTAAACTCATAACACATAATTCTAGGAGAAACTGAGCTTTGGACTCAAGCTATGGGGATATTGTTGGGAATAGCATGGACATGAATCACATAGCACATAACAAGTATTTCTAAGGGGCGGGTAAGTAGGACTCAAGCTATGGGGGAATACCGGGTTAAGGGACTTTCCACATAAGCACATTCCCAACATTCACAAGCCCATAAACATAATCATAAGAATAATCGAAACATCATTTCCATAAACAAATCCCATTACTCATAATATCCCAATAAAATATAATACAACGTATAAGATTTTAGTGTGTCCAACAGAGCCTCTACATAAGATAGAGCGGGGCCTTAACATAGTTTGGAGCTCACCCTCAATACATAAAGTAAAGAAAGAAGCAATAAAAGGAAGATAGAAAGTAGCTATTTCCCTTGAACAAAAGGGCTCACCATAAGAAATTAGCTTCAAGGATGTCACTCGATGTCCAATGGAAGATAGAAGTCATCACTGGTCCCTACATGGTTAGAACATGTAGATAAAAGGTATTGTTTAGCACAAAATAAGTACTACATATTCAGGAATACAATGCATGTGACAATACAGTATGACCAAATGAGATAACAAGGGGACTAGTGATATGAAAAGAATATGCATATCGAAGAGAGGAGTATATCATAATAATATGTCATGCCATGATACATGAAATGTAATCCTAAGATCTTATCATAGTGGGGATGTGACCTCAACTGACACCGGAGGAGACCCGAGCAAGCTACTTCTTGGATCTGGACTACTTGCCAGGTAGATCTCTAGTCAACCCTTAAACAAGGGGATACATAACAAGTCAATCCCATCTAGGGAGATATCCCATATTGGCACATGGTTTGACAGAAAAGAGTATGGACCATTGGAGATAGTCCATCCCGACTCCAATCCCTCGGTAATAAGTCTAATCCCACGGGAATACATATATATATAGCCATGAAATTTTTTCAAAACAGAGAGTTGACATTTCTTTTAAAACCATGCATCATTAGACAAACCTAAAACATGATCAAATTCATATTCATACTTAGGCTAAAAAGCCAACAAGAATTTTCATAACCATTTCCATATCAATGCAATAAGAGCAGCTCATATACATAACTTATCATATCAAGACTTCATAACATATCAAAGTGGTGCAAGCACCCATAATCCTCAAAGAGCCATCAAAAGAGACTATGTGATCACAAGCCTTCACATATCATATCATAACAAGAGGGACATGCCCTTAACAAGAGTTTTATTATAACTATTTTTCAATGCATATGCCATGAATAATAGATCACGTGCATGGGTAATGGGGATTCAAACCATAAAACCATAATTCAATAGGTAAATTAACATATTTCATGAGAAAATCCTAATTTCAAACATAATGCAACTTACCCATGCATATTAAACCATTAAAGGGACATGCACATAGATCCTTCAAGAATTTTCATGCATTTCATAAAATTAAAAATTAAATCATCATTTAATCACGTAGTTTCTACAGCCCACAACTCAATGCAATGAAATACATCAAAATTTAAAGAACTCGTAATTAAAGAAAACTTAAATCACAATTTAAAGAGGAGTGTTCTTGGGTCTTCATGGATGAAAGGTAATCCATGAATCAAACCCACATAACTAGAGATTAGCCAAGAGAATTGAATGGATTTGCAAGAAAGATGATTTTCCCCAATTTCTTCAAGCTTTCATCAATGGAGGTCAAGAGGATTGAGAGAATTTTGGTGAGGATTAAAGAGTGTTAGAATGGATGAAAGGGGATTAGGGTTTTATTTAGGGGTGTTATAATACCTTAGATAGTCTAAAAGAGGCATAGTATTTAATTAAATTATTAATTAACCATTAATGAAACGGAGGGGATCACAGAACACAGTGCCGCAAGGAAGGCACCCAGTGGCCGTCAAGAGGCTCATAGAGCATGAGCTTGTCCGTGAGACCTCACTTGGTCTCGGATTTGGATTTAACTCTCGGGAAACTTTTTGGATCAACTCACGAGAGGCATCACGGACCGTGTAGCTGCACAGGGATCGTGTACTGGTTCGTGGAGCATCACTTGGTCCGGAGTCTAGATATAACGACCTAAAATTTTTTTAACTTCTTAATGGTTGGTCTTGGATAGTGTTTAAATGTTCATGGTTTAGTTTTGGTATCCATGGGTTGAGTTTAAGTGGTCGAATTCAAAATAAACCTTTTGGTGACCTAGAGAGGTCGTTTGGGATGTGTACTTTGCGGAATCATAACATTAAATACAGAATGAACTGTGTGAGCTGCTACATATAAAATTGAATTTGTTTGAGTTATCTTCGCAACACAACTAGTTTCACTCAGTTCGAAGTTCATATGAGAAAGTTATGGCCAAAACAATGAGACTGCTCGTAATTCGAAGGACGCTAGAAACAAGTTTTGGAGATTGGGTTAACGGATAGACCATGGACCGTGTGAGGGTCCACGGTCTGTAAGGGTGGTCTTGTGATGATCCAGTGGGCTCCTGGTTTATAGGAAACTGTCCATGGACCCAGTTAAGTCCCACATACCACCCCACGGTCCGTGAGACTCCACACGGGCCGTGAGGGGGTCCCGTGGAGTGGGGCAGTGGGCTGGCCAAGTTGTGGGGCTGGACTCTAGGCCTAGTGTGGCTCTACAGACCAGTACACAGTCCGTGTGAAGCCACACGGTCTGTGAGACCCCTCCGTGAAGTTATCCAAAAAGCCCCCCGAGAGTTCGAGATGAAATCGTGGCAAAGTGAGGCCACACGGATAGTTGTACAACCCGTGTACCACTGGACGGGCACTGTAGCCCTTCTGTGTGGCACTGTGTTACAGTTAATTAGTCTGTTTCATTATTGATCAATTCATAATTTAATTAAATCCTATGCCCCTTTTAGGCTTTTTAAGGTCCCCTAAACACTTTTCATCCATTCTAACCCTCTCCATTACACTTTGAAATTTCCTAAATTCTCTTGACCTCCATTGATGAAAGCTTGAAGAAATTTAGGGAAGATCATCCTTGTTGTGAAAATCTTCAATTCTTTTGATCAATTTCAAGGTATGTAGGTTTGATTCATGGATTCCCTTTCATCCACGAAGACCCAAGAGCCCTCCTCTTTAAATTTGATTTTTAAGTTTTAATTAAGGTTGGGTTATTTAACGTTAGAAGTATTTAATTGATTGGGATTATGTTCTATAGAAATTAGGTGATTTAAAGTTTGTTTGAGTTTAAATTTCATGAAAGTTTAATGGTTTGATGATGATCAAGTTATGCATGTCCTTTGTACTCTTAATTTATGCATGGGTGTTGTCTAAATGATGATTTGAAGGTGGATTTGACTTGAATTTCTCATGAACTACTCTTGATTTACATTTAAATTTTCATTCCACCCATGCTATTCACATTGTTCCTCATGGAATTGCATGCATGATTCATGGGTTTATGATGAAAGTTTTGATATGGGCTAAGTCTCAAACATGTTTATGACTATGATTTTGAACAAGTATGGGTTTGACTAAGTTGTGATCACACTAAGTCTATAATATGGCTATTTGAGCAACATGGGTGTTTACACCAATATGATTTGACAAGTATGATATGATATCAATGGAGCTACCCTTGTGCGTAAAGTATGACATGAAAGCTTGTTTGTCTTTTTAGCCCATGATGCATGACTATGAAATATGTTTGACTTTTCTTAAGTATGCATAAGAGTATTGAAAGTATGTTTGGCTTCTAAGCCCAATTATGCATGATTTTAAGTTCAAGTGTCAAGTTTCATTTTAAAAGAATATATATGTATACGTATTCTTGTGGAATGATGACTTAGTCCCGAGAAGGATTGGAGTAGTAAGTGGGCTATCCCCAAGGGTCCCACCCCTTTCCCGAAACTATGTGCCTCCATAGGTTACTACCAAAATGGGATACCCGTAAGGTATGCTTGATATGTTATGCTATGCTATGTAAATCCTTCCAAAATGGTAGACCCGTAAGGAAGGTAGCCATCACACCAAAATGGGAGGCCCGTAGGGTGTGGTGTGGATTACCCTTGGCAAGTAATCACCTCCGATCTAATGGGAGGGCTTTCATTGGGAAAGTTCATGTTGTAGCTCACATGGATTTGGATGTTGATTAATGTTTCATCCCCTCTATATTAAGCATTATGGCATTTCATGCATCATGATTTCATGGCATATTGATATAGTGTTCTTTCTTATATTCACTTCTATATATGTGCCCTTGCCACGTAGGTTGCTATAGGCTCATGTGCATATGCATTTGCATGCCCGCATACTTAGTACTTTATTGTACTAACCCATACTCTTGTCTACATGTTCTAACCATGTAGGTACCTGCGACGATCCCTATCTACCTTTGCACGTCGAGTGATCATCTTGAAGACTTGTGCTAGTGGTGAGCCTTTTTGTTCAAGGGCAATAGCCACCTTCTATCTACCTAGATTTGTTATGTTATTTTCCTTTACATATGTATTGAGGGTAAGCCTCAAACTATGTCGAGACCCCACTTTATCTTATGTAGAGGCTGTTTGGACAACCTAAACTCTTGTACATTGGCTTGTAATTGTTGAATATTATGATTATGCAATGTTATGATTATGAGTCTTGATTGTGGAAATGGTAATGATTATGCTTATGACTTGATGTTGGGATTGTGTGTTGATTATGTGCTCATGTGCAAAGTCCTATAACCCCGGTGTGCCCCCATAGCTTAAGTCCTACTTACCCGCCCCTTAGAGATAATTGCTATGTGCTATGTGAATCCATACTTATCCCATTCCCGAAAACATCCCCATAGCTTGAATCCAAAGCCCCGTTTCCCTTAGAGCTTAGGTGTTATGTGCTTACTTCTGCGCTTCCAAATCGATGATGTGTGTGATGATGCTATGATGGCTTGATCGAGGACTTTCAGATTATCTTTCACCATGTCACATCTAGGCCCCTATCCGGGTCGTGACAAAGATGGTATCAAAGCCCTAGGTTTGTAATGATCCTCGGAGTCCAACATGCCGCATCACTTAGAGTCTCGTTCATGGGTGTGATCCGTGCCATACTTATGAGTGAGAGGCTATGAAGACATTCTAGAAACTTATCACTTCATTGTCTCTTGTATCGTGCCTTGTACCCTTTATAAGATTTCTATAAACTCTTGGTTATTGTTGCTCTTTCAGAACATGCCTCCCAGAAGAGCTCCCCTTCACTGTCAGGCTCTCGGAATTGAGGAAAAAGCTCCTCGGGCACCTGTAGAGGAACAGGTGTCCCATGCTGATTTCAAAAATGTAGTCTCTAGGTTGGCCCAAGTTGTGGCCAACCAAGCTCGACCAGTTAACCCCGTCAATGTGGGTACTCTGGAGTCTAGAGTGAGGGATTTCACCCAGATGAACCCTCCAAAATTTTATGGCTCTAAAGTTGATGAAGATGCTTAAGAGTTCATTAATGAACTCATCAAGGTTTTGACTATTATGGGAGTGAGCTCGAAAGAGAAAGTCAAATTGGCCGCTTATTAATTGAAGTATGTGGCCCAAGTATGGTATGGTAAATCGTTAGTTGAACGGGTTGCGAATGTTAAGGTTGGATGGGAGGAATTCAAGATGGACTTCCTTGATCAGTTCTTCCCACTTGAGCTTAGGGAGGCAAAAGTGACCGAGTTTATCAATCTTCGGCAAGGTGGTATGACCGTGAGGGACTATTCCCTCAAGTTCACTAAGCTCTCTAAGTATGCTCCAATGCTTGTCTTTGATCCCCACACAAGGATGCACTAGTTCATTTCAAGTGTTTCGGACTTAGTGGTGAAGGAATGTAGGACCGCTATGCTCATTCATGACATGGATTTCACTCGGCTCAGGACTTATGCTGAGATAATTGAGGGTGAAAACTTAAGAAAAGAAGAGTGCATGAGGCTAAGAGGGCCCGGTTTGATGGCGGGTTCTTCACCTCTAAGGGTGGTGGTGGTTTTGGCCGATTCCATCAAGGCCAAGGTTCGAATGTGAGAGTTGAAAATACGAGAGTGCCTCTTCCTAAGGCACAAGTCGAGGGTGGTCCCCGATTTCCTCTTAGTGTCTATTGCGGAAAGCATCATTTGGGTGATTATAGGAAGGTTTTGGATGCTTGCTATGGATGTGGTGGTTTGGACCACAAGGTTTCCGATTTTCAAAGGGGTGCCAAGAAAGATCAAGTGGATCCTGGGGGTCAAGGGCCACCAAAGGCTCTGATTGGTGGTGCTTCAAGGAACAACTAGTTTTATGCTCTCCATGCCCGACAAGAGGTGGAGGAAGCTCCGGACGTTGTCACGTGTATGTTGAAAATCTTTAACTTTGATGCTTATGTTTTACTTGATCCGGGTGTAAATTTATCTTTTGTGACTCCTTTGTTGGCTATAAAATTTGGTGTGAGTTCGAAAACCTTGAGAGAACCTTATTCGGTGTATACTCCCGTGGGTGATTCTATTGTGGCCCGGAAAGTGTATAGGGGTTGTCCCGTATCGGTGTTGCATAAAGTGTTCCTCGGTGACCTTGTAGAACTTGAAATGTATGATTTTGATGTCATTCTTGGGATGGATTGGTTGTATGCATCATATGCCTCGATTGATTGTAAAATTAGACAAGTCAAATTCTAAGTTCCCAATGAACCCATGTTGAGGTGGAAGGGTAGTGATTCCGTGGTTAAGGGTCGGTTTATTTCCTACCTTAAGGCCTGAAAGATGATTTGTAAAGGGTGCATATATCATATTAGGCGGGTTAGAGATGTGGAGGGTGAGTCACCTAGACTTGAATCAGTTCTGGTGGTAAAAGAGTTCCCCGATGTGTTTCTTGAGGATTTGCCCAGTATCCCTCTAGATAGAGAAGTGAATTTTTGTATAGACCTTCTTTCGGATATTCAACCTATTTCTATCCCTTCTTATCGTATGGCCCCGGTGGAGATAAATGAGTTAAAATACCAATTGAAAGATTTGTTAGAAAAAGTGTTTCACCTTGGGCTGCTCCGGTGTTGTTTGTAAGGAAGATGGATGGGTCTCTCCAGATGTGTATTGATTATAGGTAATGTACCAAGGTGACCGTTAAGAGTAGGTACCCATTGCCTAGGATTGATGATTTATTTGACCAACTTCAAGGAGCTACTCAGTTTTCAAAAATAGATCTTCGTTCGGGTTATCATCAATTGAAGGTAAGGGAGTGTGATATTCCCAAGATGACTTTCTGGACTCGTTATGGCCATTTCAAATTTTGTGGTGTTGTCTTTTGGGTTGACTATTGCGCCAGCGATATTTATAGACCTTATGAATCAGGTGTTCAAGACTTCCTTGATAACTTTGTGGTGGTGTTCATTGATAATATCTTGATCTATTCCCGTAGTGAACAAGAGCATACGGGTCATCTGAGGTTCGCTCTCCAAACGTTGAGGGAAAATGTCATGCCTCCAACTCTACAAAGACGGATAGGCACTCGGTACCCACTAGGCCCGAGAGAACCAACATACAACCAGTACTTATCATGCATATGTCTATGACATAGGAGATCAAAATATGTAGCACCAAACTTATATACAGGACTTGGCCGTTGAAGCCACAACTATTTAGAGACAAGATACAACCAAACTATATACAATAAGTCTACAAAGCCTTTACAAGATAGAAAACCTTAACATAGGTCGGGACATGCCCTGTCTTACATCAAACTATTATACAATACCAAAATGCATAAACTATAGACTCAGTAAAGCACCGGATCAACGTGGAGCTCGCCAAAGTTAGCTGAGTGTCAGATGCGCATATATTAGAGGTATACTAGCTGGAGTACCTGTACCTGCATCATGAATTGCAGCATCCCCCACGAGGGATGTCAGTAGGAAATAATGTACTGAATATATAAGGCAATAGCATATGCAAAATGAAAACTCAAGTGAAGTCTAGTAGCAACATATAAATGCATAGATCATGATAAAAGACCACCTTGTTATATTTGCGGAACTGTGTACATTACATTCTTTATTTTCAATGCTTTATAATTTCTTTAGTATTGCAATATAAATGACCAGCTGATCAGTGGTAAAATAGGATGACCCATGCTAGGCATTTTAACCCCTAGGATGTTGTCCTCATAGCTATAAAAATAGGGATCCACCCATGCTAGGCTTTCGCCCCTAGGCTGCCACCCTCACAAACCAAGTGAGATCGACCAATGCTAGCCTCTCGCCCCTGAGCTACCACCCACGTTGTGAATAGTGTTCAAATTATTCTTTAATACTTTGAGATTGTTACTTTGGTGGTCATGACGCTCCTGAACTTTGGTACCATGTACCAGTAACGTAGGACTTGCCAATAGCCTCTTGAGGCAGTATGATAATGTAAGGAACAAGTGTGACATTGACATGCCAAATAGGAGCATAAATGATACAATTAGCTTCACGAATGTAAGTAAACTCATCATGCTGGTGTTTGGAAGATCACTACAGATTTACTAATAAACAACACATTCACTAATGGAATAACAGTTGGGAAGTTCACTCATTGATAGTGACACGAGCATTGGATTTCATGCCGAAGAATATGGAATAGGATAGCCTTACATACCATGTCTCCGGATCCACACACTACCAGATTTTAGCCTCCCTTTATGGCATTACTTCTACAATATAAGTTATGATTAAGCTAACGTTAGTAAACTACATTGCGGGCCTCGTAAAATATTGGCTAAACATTCTACGGACAGTAGGTTTACCCGACCCTTACACTAATGGGGAACTACCATTGTCTCCTTTACTACATCAATGTAACAACACCCTACACCTTTGCCAAAATAACCCCAAGTTTCCCCCATAAACAGTACGCATAAAATGGCCATTAAACAGTCCTAACATATCCTTCATAGGATTTGAGAAAAAATAACTAATCCCTTACTACTTAATTATCACTCTCGTGAACAATATTTATGAGGTCCTTTACTGCCTCCCCATAACACAAGTGTACGCAGGTCCCAAATATCTTCAACGTCATTTAGCACAATTCGAAAATAATGCAAGCACTTCCGACCACCTTGCTCGAGTCCTTAACAATGAATGTGTACACAATTCTCTATCCAAACGTACACATACAGAGAGGGACAAGCTGGGGCAATATCTTACCTTAATTTTTGAAGGTTAGCTCTCTTCACTTGTACTCCTTCAAGAGTTTAAACCTCTCTTTTCCACTTGAACCAAATAAGAAGAGAAAACCCTATTAGTAATCAAAAAAAGAGTTAGGCAGTCAACATGGGGAAGGGTCTGCCCCCATGTACTAAACATAAGTATTTATATAAGAACTAACTTCAACTCATAAGATTTCCACTTACCTTGGCTGGAAAGGAGGAGAATTTCTTCAAGGTCTCTAGGTGAATTTTAAGGTGGCTGCTAGCTTTGAGAGAAAGAAAGGAAAATTTGATTGTTCTTTGTGAATAATGAAGAGTAAAAATGAAGTAAATATGACCCTATATATGTATACTCCACCATCCTTGGGCTGGTCATTGTTGGCCACAAATCGCTAAGTAGGTGTTGCACCTACTTAGCCATTTTCTAAGTTTCTCAAGGGTCAAACTAGGTGATGCACCTACGTCCCCTTATTAAGATACTTAGCGTAGGTACCTAATCCAATTAAAGCTCTAATTTACTTGGTCAAGAAGTCCAAGTAGGTGATACACCTACTTGTCACCTACTAGCTTAATTTAGTCAAGCAAGCAGCTCGTACATTTTACTCTGTTTTCCCAATCCGTTATCCCCCGTGTTGTATCTTAATATCTCACTTTAAACTTCAACTCAAATAGCACTTTGTTATCCCAAATTTAAATGCTATTATTGAGCTTAACTTGGACTCGCACCCACTGAAATATGTGAGATATTGCATCACCTCCGGTCCAATTCAAATTACTCCCATTCATATGAAAAACTTAGTCCACCACCTATATCGCAAGGCTGCATCAAGTGTTATATAAATAGTACTAGTATGTGGAAAATATGGAGTGTTACATCCTCCCCCCCCCCTTTTAGGAACATTCATCCCCGAATGATAATAAGGTTAGTCAACACAAATAAGTTCAAGCCCAAGGTACATATCACATAATACATGTAAACACATACTTATTCGTCAATTGTTAAACTCTGACTTTTTTCCTTCTCAGTGGGCTGAAAGAGATAGGGGTATTTGGATTTCATTGCTTCTTCTGCTTCCCAGGTAAACTCCTCTACCTGCTTGTTCCTCCATAGTACTTTTATAAAAGCTACTTCTTTGTTCTTTAACTTCTTAACTTGTCTGTCCAGAATAGCAATGGGTACTTTCTCATAAGTGAGATCTTCTGTAATTTGTATATCCTCGATTAGAGTGATATGAGATGGATCACCTATGAACTTTCGAAGCATTGAAACGTGAAATACTGGATGAACCACAGAAAGTTCTTGGGGTAGCTTTAATCTATATGCAACTTGGCCAACTCTTTTAACAATCTTATATGGTCCTATGTAGCGTGGACTAAGTTTTCCCTTCTTACCAAATCTCATTACCCCTTTAATTGGCGACAACTTTAAAAATACCCAATCTCCTATGGAAAATTCTATTCCTCTTCTTCTAACATCTGCATATGATTTTTGTTGACTTTGAGCTGTTGCTAGCCGCTTTTATATTAGCTTAACTTTCTCCATAGCTTGACGAACAAGATCTGTCCCAAATAAGATAGTTTCACCTACTTCAAACCAACAGATTGGTGACATACACTTTCTCCCATACAAGGCTTTGTAAGGTGCCATCTTGATACTCGAGTGGTAGCTATTGTTGTAAGCAAATTCAATAAGTGGCAAATTGTAACACCCCGAATTTTCCACATGCTAGTACTACTATATAATACTTGATGCAGCCTTGCAATGTTGGTGGTGGACTAAGTGTTTCCTATGAATAGGGGTAATTTGAATTGGGTCGGAGGTGCTGCAATGTCCCTCGTATTTCAGTGGGTGCGAGTCCAAGTTAAGCTCAATGATAGCATTTAAATTCGGGATAACAAAGCGCTATTTGAGTTAAAGTTTAAAGTGAGGTATTAAGATACTACGCGGGGGATCAAGGATTGGGAAAATAGAGTAAACTTTATGAGCTGCTTGCTGGACTTATTAAGCTAGTAGGTGACAAGTAGGTGCATCACCTACTTGGATTTCTTGACCAAGTTAATTAGAGCTTTAATTGGATTATGTATCTAAGCTAAGTACCTTAATAAGGGGAAGTAGCTGCATCACCTAGTTTGACCCTTTTAGAAGCTTTACATAATTAAGTAGGTGGATCACCTACTTGGCTATTAGTGGCTGGAAATGAAGTAAAAAGAGGAGGTGTAAAGAGGAATTATTTTAAGGGCCAAAAAAGGGCTTATATAAGGGCAAGGATAGCTGCACATTCCATTCATTTTAACACACAAAATCAAATTAAACTCTCTGGTTTTCTTTTTTCTCTGAAAGGACAAGGAGCAGCAACCTCAAAACTCCCTTAGGGTTCTTGAGAAGAACCTTCTTGTTGCAGGATAAGGTGAGTAAGAACACCTATAGATTTAGCTTATTTCTATCATAAAATATAAGGAAAACATGTTACTTATGCTTAAATAGAAGTATAGGGCAGAATCTCCCTTTTAAGTGCTGCTCATTTCTCTTGA
>JBCEWC010013429.1:0-15078 GCA_038996855.1 Solanum aculeatissimum
GTTAGCTACCTCTCATTTTGTTCTAGGATTCTTCTTCTTTGTAGGTCATTTGTGGCACGCAGGAAGGGCTCGTGCAGAGAAACTCGAGTTGATTACCTTTGTAACAAAAGTTGGGCATGATCAATATCTATGCTCCAACTTGGAGGGGAGTGTTATAGAATGTATATAGACTTCATTCCTAGTAAAGTACATAGCCTTATTTGGGTAGCATATCTGTAGGGATTAGCATATATGTAGGAATCTTCTTTTACCATCTTTTATTTCTTTCCTAAGTAAGTTTTATTTCTTTCCTAAGTTGGCACACAATCTATTGTATTTAGGACAAATTACAGAAATACACAACATTTGAAAACTTAATTACAATTATTCCCTACCATTTAAAAAAATTATTAGATTCCCTTTTTTCGCTATTTCGCTGATACATAACACACATTTATAAACTATTAGTTAGTTTCACTAATACCTAAAAAAATTAAACAACTAATTAATTACTAATGCGTTTTTAATGTTTTTCAGTATATTAAAATTGATATAGTCTAATTTTTAATAACTGATACACACAGATCATCAATAACCCTGAAATTCGCATTGTATCAATGTTGATGTTTATGTATCGACGTTTCTTAAAAAATAAGGGATTTTTAGTAATTTCAGAAAAAGTTGGTATATATTGAGATTCTCTCTCTTAACTTCAAATACTTAAAATAAGTATTTCTCTCTCACATTTTATTCTCTATTATTACGCCTATTTTTTAACCTTTGTCATCTAATCAGTGTCAATCACTGATCAGTTATCAAACCTATCACAATTAATTGCAAATTCAAAATTGAGTCAATTCTTTTGGTACTTTTGCGAAAAACGAAAAGACTGTCTTCTTCGTCCTTCCTTGTTTGAAAGATTTGTTCTTTCTTTGATTTTTTTTTGTATCAGTCAATTTTTCTCATGGATGTTCAATCATTATTTGTTGATTCAAGCACATAGGTTCAATGCTCTTGGGTATTCCTCATTTGGGAAATCATTCTTCAAGTATCGGTACTTAAATCCAGCACCTAAATTTAAGTATATGCAAGACAAATTAAATATGAACTTTTGTCCTGGTATCAAGTATTCAAAACACGAATCACAATTTTCAAATTGTAAAGACCCAATCACATCAGTATCGTATTGTGATACCTTAGCATAAACAATCGACCCAATGATACCATCAAACATCTGCGTATCAAGAACATCTAAATCAGACGTATCTATGTATAATGAAAACTTTTCAAACCCAGGTTCCCTCTTCTTAATCCTGATATACAGTTTCACACTCATGTCGTTTTGAATAGTAATCGAAGAAGAATTACACCTAAATCCAGCACCTGAAGTTAGGTATCAATCATATGCAAGACAAATTAAACATGAACTTTTGTCCATGTATCAAGTATTCAAAATACGAATCACCATTTTCAAACTATAAAGACCCAATCACATCACTATCGTGTTATGATACCTCAGCACAAATAATCGATCCATTGATACCATCAAACATCTGCGTATCAAGAACATCTAAATTAGACGTATCTATGCATAATGAATACTTTTCAAACCCAAGTTCCCTCTTTTTAATCTCGATATACAGTTTCACACCCATGTCATTTCGAATAGTAATCGGAGAAGAATTACCTTCTACTACGTATCTAATGATAATTCTTTTTCTTCTTTTGTCGACATCCAATTCAGCCACGATTGTTTCAATCAAATTAACGAAGAAATTTTTTTTCCAACAACTATTCCATCACTTTTGTATCCTTGGCAATCAACCTCAAATTCCCATTTTCCAAAATGACCAAGCAAAATTGATACGTTCATACCTTCTCTTTCACGATTTTATTGAAAACTGAATCTAATATGAAACTTGCGATTTCTTGAATGTAATTTTCAGGAAATTTTTGAATCTTTGAATTTTGATTTTGTTGCGCATACATAGCGACTCAAATTGTTGTCAACAACGTTACAGCGTAATTAATGGATAATTCAATTAAATTTCAATTTATGTCCGTTTTCAGCGTAACTGATTGACCTCATGCCTATTTTTTCGATAAGTATCAAACGTCCACTAAGGTATCACGCAGGACTGACTTTTAGGGAATTTAAAGTAATTTAGAAAATAATTGGTATTGGAAGGAATTATCAATTTATAGTATGAGATTTGTATAATTTATACAAAAAAATATTCTAATTTGAGATTGGAGGAGAGTTTTGAAAAATATTTTTCTTAGTTTTTGGAAGGAAATCATTTTCCTTAAATTCGAGAAAAATGAGTTGATTTGAAAAATATTTTTCAAAACATTTAATCCAACCAAAGATGAGAAAATTGAAAAATATCTTCTTAAAAGTATTTTCCTCACCAAACACATCCTTATCCTTAATATATTATCTTATATGATTGACCTGATTTTCATCTTGTATCTCGTCCATCATTTTAATTTTTTGTCAACTTAAATAAGGAAGAAAAAAAGAGGAAAATAATGATGATATTCATGTAGAAATAATTAGTTCAATAGAAGATGATTTAATTAAGCAACTATGTACATATATAACATTTTTCTTGTGTATTTTCAAAATCCAAAATAAAAAGAATGAAAATAACATTCTCATATTCCCATCTCACCCCCACCATGATAATAATACAAAGAATATGAACAATTTTTTTTTTTCAAGTTTGAATTCCTGATATCATAATTAAGAATAATAGATTAAAAAGAGAAAATGAACAAGACAATTGAATAATTAATTAAAAAATAATAAATTTATTTTAGATGCGCAAGGCGAATTGCATTTTAATTGAATTCTCAATTATGAGTCGAATTAATAAATGAAAGATTAATTTAATATAAACTAATAGGAAAAGATTATGAAATTAATAAATTTTTAAATATTACTTTCAAATGTATCACGCCAAAATATAAATCATATGTGATTTTTTATCATTTATTTAAAAAGGATTTAAATTTGAACCAATCGGATTAGGCAATGTAATGAATAAATATTTAATGATTTTATTTTAGAAAAATTATTAAAAATAAGGACAAATATGAACCAATAGATTAATATCGAGTATATTTTTTAGCCAAAAAATTGACATCAAGACTCAAGGGTATTTGAGGGCAGAAACAGATGAAAGATATTCTTGTGTCAATTCAAATCGTTGACGGGCATTCTCCACTTTAACAAAAGTATTCTTGAGCATTAATGTATGGGGTGGGCAAGGGAAGGATACATAAACATAAGTTGTGCAAATAATAAGAGAAAAGTACTAAAAACATCCTCGAACTTGTCACGAATTATTAGTTTCGTTCTAAACTATTCATGGACTCATAAACACCCTTCAACTTGACGAACTAAGCTTAAATACACCCTCAAACTTGACACGTTATTAGTTCGCCAAGTTGAGGAGTGTCAAGTTCGAGGGTGTTTTTAGTAAGGCAAAAGCAAAAGAAACACAGTAATTTTGCATCGACATGCCATAGGGGAGAAGATGAAAAGGATACGCTGGAATTGGAACAGCCAGCCAAAAGAGAGGCGGAACTGTGACCAAAGAAAAGAGGATAGAGGACAGCAAAGGATGACCGCTCCAAAATCTACATCAACAAGGAAGAACAGAGATACAATACCAAAGAAGTCTCCAAGAAACATCTTTCAGAGCTATAATTGTTCCATAAGATGGAGCTATGGAGCATAATAGAACAATTTAGGTATCTTTCTGAGTCTGCCAGGGAAAAGGTATACAAGGAGAGAGAGAGAAAACAACATACAACTAAAAAAAGGAGGGCTGAACCAAAAAAATCCTAGAAAGGTTCCATGCGATAAAAACATAGTTCAGGATAGAATGATTGTGTACCAGACAATATTATATGGCACTGAGTTACATCTCTCTAAGATGCTCAACATGTTCATAAGATAAAACTGTCAAGGAACTGACATTAAAACAAATTTATGATCTTATAAAATTGCACAACCTTTTTTGACTTAGAAAATCGGAAAAAGTCCGAACTTATTACATCTAACAGACTGCAGGTAGCAATATAGAAGATAAAAGGTAGACGGCTTCCCTGTGTGTTAAGACCTACAAAATGCACTGGTTTATAGGTTTGACAACACGATAATTAAGATTTTTAAGGGGTGAATTAAGTCGCATGGAGAAAAAAGTTTTCAATCCTAGAGTCCCTTGAATCAATGTAGAATTGGTTAAAAACAGAACATAATGGAACGAAGAGATCTGTATGAGTGATGCCAAACAGTTGAAATTAAACTAGTTAGCAGATACCGTAGGGAGATGTGTGGGAGATTTAGAATCCTTAGTTTGTCTTTAAGGCCTGATTATTCAGTATAGGAATGCAACGGACCTGAACAAAACGAAATGGATATTGAAAATTCATATAACTGACCTCAATGGTTCTGGGATTGACATATAAGCTTGATCGAATAATGATAAATGCATGAGCGCAGACACGCACACATATATAAGGTGTATGGGTGCGCATTCATGTGCAGCAGAATATCTTCACTAGGAAAGAATAGAGAATCAGCAGTTAAAGGAAACACATGCTTCACTTGGCTAGTTGCACGACAAGCAGTTTTGACTAATGAAAAGGGGAAGATATTATGCTCCAGATGGCTTTTTGTGAATCTTAGATAGAGACATAAACCATCTTTTTTTGCATTGTAAAGTGACGGGAAAACTATGGCAGTGGTTCATTGTCCCGAGAGATATTAGATGGATCATGCCAATGAATACTATAAAAGCTCTAGCATGTTGGAATAGAGATAGAAATCAGTCATGACACAAGCAAAGATGGAAATTGTCCCTGCCTGCAACTGGTGGACAATATGGAGGGAGAGAAACTCAGAGATGTTCTGAAAACAAGAGCATTCCTGTCCAAAGCCTAAAAATGAACTGTCTAGTGACCTTTCACGGTACCTATGGATCAGAGGAGCGTTTGATGGAGATATGTGATAGACCTCTTTTTTTGGTTGTCCCACTACACTTTTGTTGTAATTACTACAGAAGTACACTATCAGTGTAACTTTCTCAATAAATTTAATTTCTTTTAGATTTTAACAGGACTTGAAACATCTGGGATTGGACAACTGTCTAGTCAGGAAACAACATTGCACTCTATATCAAAGGAAATATCTGGAGGAAAATTTAACTATCCCAGAAAAATGTAAGATTTACTCATGAAAGATATGCCTGAACCTTGGAGGAACAACATCACAGCAATTTCGTTCCTATTATCTAGCTGCATTCTTCTCAAAAATCTTCCTTTGTTTTTTTCTAAGCATATGACAGGTTGAATACAAGGTAAAAGGAAAGACATACAACCTTCCCCCAACAACCCCCCACCCCACCCCCCATCTTATGAGAAGCTGCCATGAATAACAATTGAGAACAAAGTGAATCAACATTGCAAGGAGATAACAAGTAGGCCAAGGACAACACAATCTGCAAACACTGAGAAAGATAGCATTTAATTATATTTCTATCGGGAACAGGAAATTATATATTACAGAAGATGAACCAGAATGTCTCCAGACATTCCATGTCAGCTGTTCCTAAGCTTGACTCCACCATACAGGGCATCATAAGATGCATGATTGCAACATATGGTGTCAATGTCACATAATGATAGGAATGAGTATGCATTTCATTGAGAACCCTGATAGAGCCAATCACATCTCCACACCACACTAACAAATATAAGAAGCAACACCGGGGGTATCATCCAAACCAGTTCACTAGTAAAACTAAAGAAGCAATAAAATGTATGAATTAACCTGAAGAACTAAATCTACCTTGCGGACTAATCATAAGTTCATCAAAGCAAGAAGAAATTACAAAATCTAAAACTCCACAGAAACTGTATCAGAACTTGTAGCATCAAATAGAACATGAGCCATCAGCATCTAGTTACCTCTCATTGCATCAACTACCAATCTGTAATGCTCCGCAATCAAATCTAAGCGCTTCACCATTAAGGCAGCTTCATCATCCTCCAGTTTCTTCCACTTCTCTTCCAACACTTTAGCCTTGTCACCAGCAATCAAACTCATCTTCTCCTTCAAAAAACTTGGACCATTTGCATAGATTGTAGACATGCCAGCCATACTTGCAAATGATGCAGCCAAACGTGGATATTTGGAGTGGAAATCCTGTTGATCACCCTTAACTATATCCTCCTTAACCACCTCTTTTACAGCAACCTGTTTCTCTTCTTCCTTATGTTTCTCATCATCCTTCGGTTTACTAACCTTGGAACTTTTCTTAGGTTCAGAGCTCTTCTTAACATCAACAGTCTTTTTAGCTTTGCCATTAGTGCTATTGTTAACATTCTCCTTAACGCCATTACTAGTTCCAGAGGCCCCCCAAATATTCTTTGAATGCTCAAAAACTAAATAATCCTGACCCTTAGAGAAAACTGGGTCCTCACCATCTTTCACATTAGTCAAATATTTCTTCTTTAACCTCCTAAGCTTGTCACTGAGCTGACTCTTTGAAACTTCAACATGCAACTTCCCCTTGATGAATTCATGAAAAGCAGACATATCGGCATTAGGTTCCGTACCTTTTAGCGCCTTGTATTCAACCATACCTTTGAGTAGAGCAAGCTGGTCTTCATCGCTCCACAGACTGCGAGGAGTAGCAGCTGCCTTCTTCTCCTCTTCTTCAGCAATCTTGGGTTTCTTCCTCCTTGAGTCTTTTTCCTTCTGGGTCTCTTGCGGCCTCTTTGCTGCTGGTTTTGATGGGGCAGCAGCTTTTGCAGGAACACTCGGCTTCACAGTGAAGTCTGATGCAGAAGGGGAAGGCAGGGAATGAGCCGATTCCGATTCCGATTCGGATCCTGACCCGTCTTCGCTTCCGGACTCAGAAGAAGGTTGGGGCTTTTGTGGGGTTTGAACTGGTTTTTGAGTGATGGGTTTCTTTTCAACAGGAGGGGTTGCCTTGGGTTCTTCTTCTTCTTCTTCAGTTTCTTCCTCAGATTCTTCTTCTCCTTCTTCCTCCCTGGATTGTTCTTCTTCTTCTTCCTGGGATTCTTCAACCTGTTCTTGTTCTTCAGACGATGATGCAGAAGGAGGCTGGTCTACTAAGCGGGATTTGCTTTTGGGTGCCATGGCTTCTGCAAGCAAGAAGAGAGCTATTCGGCCGTCGTCTTGAGGCAAGGCAAAAAGATGAAGGCCTTGTGTAGGGTTTTTCAATATAAAGCCAATGTCTTGATCACCGCGCCTTCTACCATTCGATAATTACTTTCCCCCATTTAGACATCTATTCCATGTGATAAGTTTTTTTAAATAACACCTACACACTACTCCGATGTGGAAACGGGTCGGCCCGAGGACTGAGCAATTACGCCTGGTTTGTGATATTAATCGAAAAAGATTTGTTTTTTTTAGTTAACTATTGGGCTTGTGGCCCATATTATTAAAACTTCAAAACTGAACTAAGTCCAATATACAACTTTGAACTGGCCCAATGGCCTGAGAACTGAGACCCTATATCATAGGGTCTCCTAGATATTTTCGCCCCTTTCGCTTCACTTTTCTTTTCTGACTCTTGATTTTCACAATGTGTCCTGCTGTCTTCCATGGTTGTTTCCATCACTGGGTCGTGTACATCATGAGTTTGCCCAGGAACGTGCTGCTCTGTTGGACCGGATCACTATCCTCGAAGTTAGTGGCGTACGCAGGATTTTGCGTAAGTAGTGTCACCTTTTAAAATAATTATAATACATAATCAATGTATATTATTATATCTTTTCTAAAAAATAAAATATATAATATTTCTTTTCAATGGTTTTTCTTTTATTTTTTATGATATGTATTTAAAATAATCTCATTACTAATATGAAATACCAAATATTTTTTATACAAAGTATCAAATAATTTCTAAGAAAAGAAGGTAAAAAAAATGTAGGGCTTGAACCCGCAACCTTACCAATAGAAGATAGGCACAAAACCAACTAAGCTATGCACACTATTTGTTGAAGAAGTGTCACATGTAATCTTTATCCGCTAATTTTCTTTTGTTTCTTAATTATATATACCTATTTAGCAATTTTTCCCAGGAAGCTGTGTCACGTGACACCCCTTCCATCTTCCTAAATCCGCCCATGCTCGAAGTCACCTTGTCAAAAGAACGCCCTGCTCATGCTGAGATTGTGCATAAGCTTTCCCTGCTAATTCCTTCCAACCCCTCTGTTTGACCTGTTTCTTCCTACTCTTAGATTTTGGGTATCAATTTTATTTTCAGTGTTGTAAAACAATTAACTGTTGGTTCCTGTTTCATCTACCTTCTAGGTGGGAATGCTATCTGTTTTCTCTGTTTACTTGCTATCCCTAAGACATTTGTCATGAATTTCTCTCTTTACTTTGCTGTGTGGTGATAGCCCTTGCGGCCTTGCATTCTGTACTCACTAACTTACTACTATGTTCTTGTGATTGCCTCTTTTCAATGATGCCAAAAGAGGGAAATTAAAGTTGTGTAATGTTTATAACCCATGCTAAGTCTGTCTTCGTTTGGAGTGTTGCTCTTCTTAACTGTTGCAGGGATTATGCTGGCCTGACCACATCATGGAAGTTTGTCATCATAAAAAAGGGGAATATGTTGAGTCAAAAGTTTTGATGATGAAACACCTTGGCCAGGTTGGTCACTGAACACACTATCTCAGCTGGACAATCGAACAGGGATTGCAGATAGATAAGAGCACATGAAGATAAGGGTTCAAACACGAAAATAGGGGAGCAGTTCAACTAACCACATGTGGAAGAAAAGAGTCATGGTTGAACAAGTCATACACAAAGAAGGAGTCCAATGCAAGGAGGAAAGGCGAAAAAGGAGGTTGATCAAGACACAAACTCCTTGTGCACTTGTTTTTAAAAGAGAGTAGCCAAAGAAGTGGAAATAAACGGAAAAAGAGCAATTGAAGTGAAGTTGAAGAAACTGAGTCATCCTAGGGAGTCTTTCTTAGGATTTACTAAGTGTAATATTCAGTGAACTATAAACTGAATCTAGTGTCATCTTCAAGTTGAGGGCAACTCGAAGATTTGGGGAACTTAACCTTGGGAGGTTTTAGTTCAAGTTAGGGAGTTTATTTTGAAGTTCTTAGATTACTAGGCATTGTAATTTTTTGACTCAGGCTCATTTGAATTTAGTGAAGTTGGGACGAAATCTTGTAGTGGTACAGGTCATGATTTTTTCACCTTTATGAGCCGGGTGTTTTCCACGATAAATCACTGTGTCTCTTATGTGCATTTCATTGAAACAAGTAGACTAACTTGGTTCTCTCTTAGGCAAATAAATAGGACGTGCTAGCTATTTCAGTGTGCATGAATAAACTCTTAACAACAAAGTAAAAGTTTAAGAAATCAATCAATTGAGCTACTAATAATCATCTCCCATACCCCACCTCATCCCCATCTAATCCCATACACAAAATTTAAAAAAGAGGATTTTTTATAAATATCTTAGTCCTAAAACTTAATAGGCAGAAATAACTACAGTTTAGGTGATTATATTTCGTAACTATAACTATAGTAGTGTTTGTATATTTCACCATATATTTTACGCAGTGTTTGTATATTTTGCTATACAATTCGCACACACCTATTACATTTGTATGATTTGCTATACAATTTCTAACGTTTGTATAATTCACTATACAATTTACGACATTTGTATATTTTACGCATAACGTTTCTATAATTCTCTATACAATTTGTAGTGTTTGTATAATTTGTTATACAATTCGCAGTGTTTGTATATTTTACTATACAATTTGTACATAATGTTTGTATAATGTTTATATAGTTCACTATACAATTCGCGATATTTATATATTTTGCAATATAAACTCAAACTGTAATTAATGTTATATGTTAGTGGCGAGCCGCAATTAATTCAAATTATAACTATAGCCGAAATAGTTATAGTTTAGGTAATTAAATTTCGTAACTATAGTTATAAGAGTGTTTATATATTTCACTATATAATTCACGCAGTGTTTGTATAATTCACTATGCAATTTGCAGTGTTTATATATTTCGCTATACAATTCGCACACACCATTTGTATAGTGTTTGTGTAATTCGTGATACAATTTGTAGCGTTTGTATAATTCACATACAATGTTTCTATAATTCAATATTTGCAATATTTGTATATTTCGCTATATAATTTGCACACAACATTTGTATATCGTTTGTATAATTCGCTAGCTATACAATTTGCAGTATTTAAATATTCCGCTATACAAACTCAAACTGTAATTAATGCTATACGTTAGTGGCGAGCCGTAATTAATTCAAACTATGACTATATTAGTTAATTGACTAGTATATGTTTGCTTATACACGTACAATTCAAGACAAATTGAAAATATATTTTTACCGTTATATTCTTGTCGTCTCCGATCCACAGTAATATTTCTAGGGTCCATTTAATTGTTCATTAAAAAAGAGTTATCTGTATATTAAAAGTAGCGTATATCTATACGTTGTATGGTAGCAATGTATAAAGTTCGTAAACATACAAATATTTTCAATTGAAGATATGACACAAAATGTTCTAATTGCTATTTCAGAATTTTTGATTATGCGGTATATGTTCTAATTTCTCTACCTCTAACATACGAACATGAGTCCTCAAAGAAAGTTGTAAATATACGTTGGTTATGAATATCCTTCTATTATTAAATATCTGGAACACATGACAAGATAGTTTTATGACAAACTTTCTAGATTGTCAGTTTGATGAATTAGCTTTCCAATATTAGGGGGAGAAAATAAGCAATAAGAAAAGTAGATAGAGTGAAATAAATTATGATTGACTATTTGGATAAACAAATTTGTGTGAATAAGAGATTCAAAAGATAAACTGTTTGCAAAATATTGCAAATCAATTGTCAAATGCATTTTACTAATTTTATGAGACTAATTCTTTGAAACTCGAAGATAATAGATACCTCCCTCTATTATTCTCCACTTATATACGAAACTTGCGACTCCCTCTACCTTTGTCACCTGAACTAAGCCAAGGGAGTCAGACATAAAGTCAATATATGTAAGAGCATGAAATTCTTCACCTTTACATAGTAAACAAAGCAGAAGTGCATCAATGAAATACTAGCAAACTTTGAAATCTCAAGTTTACAAAGACCATGTGGCTGAAAGACAATTTTCCAACACAAATCAGCAGAAATGAGTTAATCCTTATACAGAAGAAGTGTCCTTAGAAATGTCATATTCTAATCCTAATACTCAACAACAACAACAACAACATCAGACCTAGTGAAACCCCACAAATGAGGTTAGGAGAGAGTATGCAGACTTTATCCCTACCTTGTAAAAAGGCTGTTTCCGAGACCCTCAGACCAATCCTAATACTCAACATATTCATATTTACAGAAATTTAGAATGAGGAGTAGACAATTACAACCCCCCAAAAAAGAGAAGGAAAGTTTAGTAG
The DNA here is from genome assembly GCA_038996855.1 of Solanum aculeatissimum. NCBI lineage: Eukaryota > Viridiplantae > Streptophyta > Magnoliopsida > Solanales > Solanaceae > Solanum > Solanum aculeatissimum. The sequence goes on from JBCEWC010013429.1 coordinate 11,505, forward strand.
ACATTGTACCAAGTTGCGCACCCAGCAGAGAAACTAGGAAGCATAATGAATTAGAGAACAGATGAATTAGAAAGCATGCATCTTGACCAGAAAGAGAAGATGCAACTATACAAATCTGGTCTCACTTTCAATGTATACTAAAAAAGAATTTAACAATATTAAGGAGATTTCAGTGTCATTACCATCTTGACATTTAGATTCTTATAGACAATGGAGACTACAGACAGTGAGAGGTCATGATTTAACTCCATGGATAGTTGTAGTAGACCATGCAATAGCTACTATGGCATCTATACTGTAGCCATTCTTCCTACCGCTAGCGCTAAGGCTCTAGGAGATCATTGAATCTATTCCCTCTATCTCAAAGAGCATGTGGTCGCTAACTGAGGTGTAGGAGGCAGACCTTACGCCTCATATAGTTGTTAAATACATACTTTTGCAGACTATTTTCCAAGCCATATTAGCTCCAAAGTACTTCAACACCTACATATAAAAACAGCAAAGTTAAAACTCATTATCCCTCTTTGCATAGTTTCACGGAAACTCATTTTTACTTGATAGACTTACCTAAACAGACAGCTAAGGGCTTGAGCTCTCGTCATCTGAACTATAATTGTGCATCTGTTGCTCCTGGATTGCAGGAAATAGTTGTTTACGCATGTCTGGCAATGACTCGGGACAGGATTCTTGGGAAGGAGATGCTGTTAATGTCCCTTTTCTAGGAGTCTTTACTGGCAACTTCGTTGAGTTTCTCACCACAATACACGCCTTGTCTAACATAATCAAGAAATCACTAACGACTGAAAAGAGACGCAAGCCTTCATCCTTCCCTGAATTTCCATGGAAGTAATCTCCTGTGCTCTTTACCAAAGAAATTACCTTTTTCTCTTCTTCTAGTATGTAAGTAATCTCCTGTTCTGCATGTTGGACAAATTTTGTGAGTGTATCACAGAACTTACTTTCATCCTCCAAACTTCTCATATCAGTGTCCAGTAACTCTTTAGTTTTCACTAGTGACTGACTAAGCATCATGACAGTTGCACTTAAGTTTTCACCATCAATAAGTGAAGCTTTTCTTACATTCTCAAGCTCGGTGCTTAAACCAGAAACCACCTGAAGACCAAGGTTACGGTGATAATCTGACGACTCCTGAGCAATATCCTCTACAAGATCTTCTGTCTGCACACTGGCAGTGCTTTGGTTCTCTTTTACTCTACGTGCTGCTCTTAATCCTTCAGATCGAATAATTTCCTGAACTACAAAGTTCAAGAGTGTGGTCTTTCCATCAGTTCCTTTCACATCTGAGAGTTTCAAAAGTGTGTCAAGCTTGAATGCCTGTGCACCACCTCGGAAGGTACCATCATTCATGCGGTTGCCAGTTTTTAGAACTGCTTCAAGAAGTTTCAGGAAGAGCCTGCTGTTTTTCAGTTCCTTACATGCGACCTGCAAGGCACAATGATGAGTAAAAAGCAATTCCTGATTGCCTATCTTAAGTTATGAAACAATAACAAGAGAACATTCCAAAAGCTCTTCCATGAAATCACAAAGTTCAGCGATTGAGATACTAAAATTTCCCAAGGATGGCTATAATTCCCATGACATCACTAGCCAATGCACATTTTCTTCCCTTATTTCAGTGTAGAAAATTTTTAAATAATCTTTTGGCACTATCAAAAATTCAAAATCAGGTGACATTGTCAGTCCAACTGTTTAACGTTCAGCTACAATATTCACGCAAAGTGTAATGACCCCCTTCAATTGAAAAACTCTGTATGTCAACACAAAAGGCGAGAAACAATGAATCTAAGAAGAAACATCAGGTGAGTTCTACGACCAGTTTTATTTCTGTTGATTAAATATTACATGAAAAAATGATACTCCCTTCACTAAGAAAAGTTTAATTTCTACATACTTTTTTGCCACTAATAATCTAAAAGAACAGTTGATTTCCTTTATTAGTTTTTCTAATTGTTCTCACTTTTTAACAAAGCGGACGATATTCCTAAATGTACAGACGATCTCCAGGGATGAACAAAGTCACATGATATGCTGCACATATATTTTTTGTTTGTTTGGAAACCAATAATACCTTTCTATACTTAGAATAAATGTGATTTGTAAACTTCTCATTACCCTTAATGAGATGATTTTTCGCCACATAAATGTGTGACTTGGTTTAGACCGCAAGTTTTTTAGTCTTTCTTTTTGTCTTAAACTCAATCCGTGCCTAGTCAAAACTACTATTTGCTTTCTTTTTTTCTCCAAGTTCATGTGGATGGTTTGTGTATAGTTGGCAAAGCAGAGAATCAACAGATAAAAACTGAGGCAAAGCAGAATAAGAAGAAATTTTCACCCTAAATTGCAACCATCAAATAATAAGAAACTATAATATTTCACACTTTACCTCTAAGGTCGCAAATGACTCTTTAATGGAAGAAACTTCTTCCTGAAGAGAACACATGAGCAGCAATGCTTCCATCCGTTTGAAGGCAAATGGAATTGCAACCATGGACCTTAGAAAACGTTCAGCAGGACCAAGCTGAGAAATGTCTCCAGCAAATAATCTAAGTTTTAGTTCTTCATCCGTTGTTGGTGCCATCTTCAAGAGAGTTCGTATGAGTTCAGGAGGCAGCTCATTACCTGATAAGAGACAAGTAATTAAGCTTCAGAAACCTTCTTGATGAAAATAATATATTATTGAAACTGCACAAAATTTGCAAGATCTAAGTTGAAGTATCAATTGACATCAATTTTTTCACAATTTTACATTAAATAGCAGTTAAGACCTATTGTGTGTGGCAACGTACATGAAAATAAGGGATTTTTTGTCATCATGAAACTTCAATGTTTTCCTTGGGATTGTTTAGAACATCTTTTAAAATAAGAGTATCAAATAAGTACCACACCAAATGTAAATGATTAAGGAACTACAGCAGTTTTCCAATCAACTTCATGTTCTACAAACTTTCCCATGTTTTATTTTGCAAGCTGAACTATGACTTTCTTTTCAAAGTATCCACTTGTAACTAAATAAGCATTCGTTATCACTCAAAGAATACATTTACTTCTTACTTGTCTTCTCATCCCTTAAAATTTTTTGTGATTGCTATCTAGGTGATCGTTGGCATGTTGCAACACACATCATGAAAATTTCAGATCGGTCTTTTTCTTGCCCTAAAACACAAGAGTAAATACAGCATGTGCGGATGTTGAGATGCCAATTTCATTCAAATCCGTTCACTTTTCCAGGAGAATGACATGATAAATGAAAATGTATCACAATTACTTAAAATATAAAAGGTTGAAAAAGAGGAGTGTAACTAGAAAATTATGAGATTAAAGATATCCAACAATGTTATGTGGAAGCGAATGTTGGGTTGCTAAGGTCCAACATATCCACAATCTGAGCATTTTAGAAATGCAATTATACATGTTAGAATAGGAATAGGAGTATATAGACCTATTTAGAATAGGAATAGGAATAGTATGTTGTTTCTTAGTTGGAATTGGATTGTATTATAGTATCCTAGTTGGAAAAGGAGTTTAATATGGTATCTATAAATAGGGTCTCAAT
>JBCEWC010013430.1:0-15078 GCA_038996855.1 Solanum aculeatissimum
TTAGTTACAAACACTCCCCATTTTCATTTTGCATTATTCCCCTGGAAATCAGAATTGCATCTGAAATGAAGTGCTTTTGATTGAATATTCACGCATTCCCTGTGGGATCGACCCTAACTCTAGTTGGGTTCTATATTTGGTCAACGACCGCTTTGCATCTTAATTGAGGTGTGAATTTGGGCGTATCAATAGCAGTGCATGAAATTATCTGGAGGTGGTAGATGTGATAGTGACTAACAACAATGATTGACAACGATAGTCGTTGTTAATGATGATTGTGAGGGAAAAAATGATTGGTATTGGTGGTTAGTGATTGACAACGATAGTGGTGGTGGTGGTTTAATTTGGTGTTATAGACGAAGTGATGGTGAAACTTAATCCACACGAAAAAAATGTGTAAATCTTAATGCAAGCAAATGTAGTAAATGGTTTAAGGTTTAAACTCTACACCATTCAAATTTGGACTCCTTTCAGTGCAAATAAATTAATCTCCAATAAAAGAATATTTTTTATGATGGACTATTATTCAAAACGACGCTCTTAAAATGTGTATTACATACGTTATACAAGCTAAGTCATATATATGAATTTTTTCCTTTTCTTTAAGTGGTGATTTTTTTTATAAACAACACAATAGTAGTCTTGAGTTTTTCTGTACTAGTGAGAAAAATCGTTGTGCCAAAATTTCATGTTTTGACTATTATAGATGTGAATTATCATATGTATTTAATTTTTTCTTGATTATATTTGAGATATCAAATGTATTTGATTTTTTCTTTATCTATAATATCATTATATTCGTAAATGACAAAAACATTGTATAAAATTTTATGTGAGACATCACATGAATTTGCTTTTTTTTATTTAAAAAAAATGGTAGTAATAATTATTTTCATAAATGACACAATAGTAGTCTTGAAATTTTATACAAGCGAGCAAAACAATGCTTTTTGACCATTATTCAAGTGAAATATCACATGTTTTTTTTTTCTTGACTAAATGTGAAATATCATAAGTACTTGATTTTCTACTGAAGTGATCCAAATGTATTTTGACCATTATACATGTGGAATATCATATATATTTAATTTTAACTAGACTATACTTGAGATATCAAATGTATTTGATTTTTTCTTGACTATATGTGAAATATCATAAGTACTTGATCTTTTGTTGACTGATATCATGATTATTTGCGTAAACGACAAAAATGTTGTGTGGAATTTGATGTGACATATCACATGAATTTGTCTTTTTCTTAAATGGTAATGATTATTTTCATAAACGACACAATAGTAGTCATGAAATTTTCTACAAAAGTGACCAAAACGCATTTTGACCATTATACATGTGAAATATCATATGTATTTAATTTTTTCTTGACTACACTTGAGATATCAAATGTATTTGATTTTTTCTTGACTCTATGCGAAATATCATAAGTACTTGATTTTTTCTTGACTGATATTATGATTATTTTCGTCAATGACAAAAAAAGTTGTCTGAAATTTGATGTGACATGTCTCATGAATTTGCCTTTTTCTTAAATGGTAATGGTTATTTTCATAAACGACACAATAGTAGTCATGAAATTTTCTACAAAAGTGACCAAAACGTATTTTGACCATTATCCATGTGAAATATCATATGTATTTGATATTTTTGACCAAATTCATAAACGACGAAAATTGATGTGAAATTTGGAAAAAAACAATAGTATAGTCTTCTCCTCATGTTAGAGAAACTCTATAAATTGTAATGAATTTCTCAATTATTTGCATATTCCATCTTACATAGAAAGTGAAATGCAGTCTTCATCCTCCTGACTGAATTTTGCTTCTTGAATCCCTTTCTCTTGAGATCACCCATCACATACAAGGAGGAATTGACATTTTCTTGGATCTCACATCTTGTTCATAATTGTCAATGTTAAAGATAGGTGCTTTGTTCACATTCTTCCAAGAGGTGTTATCGAAGCGTGCATAAGAAGCTGCTAATTCTCCTAAAACGAACCCTCAGTTTCTCAAATCTGCTTGTCGAATCTACAGGCTCTCTCACTGGCATAATTTAGAATCCACATTTATCTTGTTGACACATCAAAGGTGGAAAAGAAGAACTTATGCCGGTGGGAATAGCGCTGTGGCTTTGACAAGGCAGTTTCAGAGCTTGAGGGTTTGCCCTTAGGAAAACTGGAGCCATTCTCCTGGTTTCTGATGCTCTCTTCAATAACTCCTCTAGGATAAGAATCATCATGTTTCTCCTTTTCCACAGATTTGCTTTAAATATCAACCAACAGTTCTAAATCATATTGAATCACAAAGCAACAGACTAACTCTTTCCGCTGATGCTTTCCTTGCTCTTGCATCAAGGCAAGTATAACTAATCCCTAAACCAAGAATTCAAAATGATTGCAGGCAGGCAGTGGATGCTTGAAGCAGGACGCAGGAGGTCCGGATTTAAAGCATATATTCCAGAAAGACGATTACAAGGTAGCGGATGACTAGCAAAGCATGGAAGTAACTTGGAATTTTCCGAGAGCTTAATGTTCTATGATGTATTCCCGTTTTCATTTTATCATCTTATGGAAATGATCAGCTAGATACTTACAAATCGAGCTATGTAATATACTTTAGTAATAACAATATTCTGTTTCTTTCTAAAATTAAAAATCACAATTCCTAATTTCATAGAAAATAAAAATTTGTATAAGCAATGCTGATTGAAACTAAATGAAACTTACTTATTACAAGCACCGCAAAAGATCTGTTTTACATTTTACAACCATCCCCTGTGAAACAAAAAAGTAAGTTTTTTAAACAGATTATAGGCTTAGAACAAAATGATCCTATGAAACAGAAATAAAAAAGTGTAGGGGATTTCGTGGTGGACGAGTTATCCCACTTGTTCTGGTGTGACATAGCAGGTATCCGATAGAATAACTTGGCCGCATGCAAGTTGCTGTAGCCACCACCTTTATCGGCAGGCTTTTCACACACACATATATATTGTATCAAAAATCTGTGTATTTTGATATATATTTTAGGCTACTGTATATATATTTCAAAACACAGAGTGGTTTGATACAATATATACCCAAAAAGAGAAGGTACTTATTTTTTTTTTCTCCCTAATTTCTGTCCTTGCCAAAAAAATGAAAACTAGTAAAAGAAGAAACAGAAATGCATGCAAAGATATATAAAACAAAGTTAACCTTTTTCAAGTTTTTTATGCCGCTTGAACATAGAAGATACCAGCGGAATAATCCAAGTGTGAATAAGTTGGCCTAGAAAACACCGTTATTTAAAGAAGAAAAAAGCATTTTGAACCATTTAAGTTACAAGTATAGTTTATATATGTCTAATATATACATGGATTACCTAATGAGAATTTACTCACTTCACTATGTTTCCCAAAGAATTTGAAAGTGTGAATCCCTTTCTACCTATTTCTCATAATTCCATATAAAACAGAGATGATTATTTGAAAGTACATAATTACGAGGGTTAAAAAACACCTGAAAAACTTAAGCTGTGACTAAACTATCAATTCTGACTAAGCTGCTGAGGTCTTTATGTTAGTATCAGAAACTGAACTTCTCAGATTAAGTTGTTTAAAATCATTCAGGCATTTCGTCGAGTTGTACTCTGTTGCATCTAAGAGTTCTTCTGAATATGTCCTCTTTCTCTGGAGGTTCTGCTTGTAGCAGTCGTCTTCAGTCCTAATTAGGACGATAACCTGCAATAAGAAAAGAATCATTCTTTCAATCTCAGTAGGACTAGGAGAAGAGACGCTCTATGATACAGAAATGACTTGAATTGCCTAAACTAGAGGAAATCAAGCGTGACAGAAAATAATTACTTGCCTGATTCATTCGAGGCCGCATAAGTGGATTCTCTTCTACACATAAACCAGCAGTTAGTATAACACGCTCCATCTCTTTTGGATTGTACTTATCACCAAGAACTGGATCAATTAGTCCTTTCACATCGTGCTTATGGAGCAAAGGCTTTGCCTACAGTTGAATACGTGTATGCTTGTATAGTAAGGATGTATTCCTGAATTAGATAATAAAGAATGTATGATGGAAGAGAGACGTGACACGAAGAAAGTACCCAAATCACAAGGCTCTGCTGTGAATCATCTAATGCTTCCCTTCCAGTTATTATCTCCAATAGCAGCACACCAAAAGAAAATACATCGGTTTTCTCGTCCACAGTGCCATGCATAAAGTACTCCGGAGCGAAATAACTGACAATATCAAGAAAAAATGCATTAGATTTCCTAGCACAGTATAGATAAAGATATCAGAGAAGTTCTCTAAGCTTTTATTTTAAGATTTCAGAACTACAGACCCAAATGTGCCTTCAAACTTGCCGACATTATGATGTGTCCACTCCTTGGGAAGCCACTTTGCAAGGCCAAAGTCACAAATCTTCATCCACAATACACATGCTCAGAATAGGCAATAGTCAAGGGTAATTGCAGCAAACACAAGAATCATTGTGTCTACTAAGTACTAAATTACATGGAACTCAAAAGAATACTTTAACTGACTAAAAAGAGGAGTAGAACCTCTTTGCCTGTAAGTTCCCCCTGTCATGGTTCTTGGACCATTCAAACTTAATCCATCAGTAATGCAACTATAATCAGATATAGTTGACATGATTTTACTTCCTATATTTTGCTTGATTGCAGTTTTCTACAATTCAGTTGCTCATACAAGTATTGATTGTCTTTACAGATGTTTTTTCTTACATTAAATAAATACCTTTTCCTCTTCATAGTTCATATTCTCCTCACTCAGTAGTTCAATAAAGCTTGTGTTACAATTGCACTCTATACTTGGGCGAATTTCTACACGCCTCTCTTTTGACATCACTAGAAAGACTACCATATTCTTCTTTAGCTTGTAAATACGTCTCATCAACAAAACAACCAACCTGGCAAGTAATAGTTTTGCAGCTATTTTCTAAAACCTTGCCATAACAGTCAACTACTTTAAGCTTTAATTACTAAAGGAAATTCTTTCATTAAGCTTGTTCTCATTCACAAGGATGTCTTGAAAAATGTATTTTGAATTTCATACATGATGTATCTCACATGAATGTGTACCCATTCTTCTCTAGAAACTCTTGCTATCTGTTGAACCTCATATCGGTGGGCTTAGAAAAATTTGGTCTCTTAATATGATCTTACACAATAGTCCTCTCATGAGCTAACTTTTGGGGTTTAGTTAGATTTAAGATCCATTTGTTTATCATGTTATCAGAGTCAGGCCCAACCCAATTCATTATTTCATCTAATGATGAGCCTCCCATCTTATATTGTTCACTCTTCATATGTTCAGTCCTAGGCATAAAGGGGTGTCGAGTCCCATATTGGTGGACTTAAGGAAATTTGGTCTCCTTATACGGTCTTGGAAATTCCTCCCCTTGTGAGCTATCTTTTGAGGTTAAGTTGCGTCCAAGATCCATTTCTTTATCCTCTATTTTCTTTTTCCTCTTTGTCGCCCTCTCATTTCCATTAGAGGAATCTCATTTATGGAAGCTTGTCATACATTCAATAAGATGCTTTTGAAACACGTGTTTTGAGCATTATACCTAATTAATCTTATGTGAATTTGTATCCATACTTGTTCTAATTCTTGCTTTATCATTTCTTCTCCATTTCCCTTTTTCTAAATTGTCTTACACTTATATATTGCTCCTTCCCTTACTAATATACAGAGGCGAGCCTGCATAGAAGGTTGGAAGATCACATGTATTTAGTTCTTTTTTTTTTTTGACTGGTAATATGATTATATTCATAAACGACGAAAAGGTTGGTGCGGAATTTTAAGTACAAGTCGCAAAAAAAACAAAATTATAGTCTTCTTCTCATCTTAAGATAAACTCTATAAATTCTAATGAATTTCTCAATTATTTGCATATTCCTTCTTACACAAAAAGAGGAATGCAGTCTTAATTCTCTTGACCGAATTTTGCTTGTCTTCAAAATATTTTGAGTTCCTTCCTCTTCAGATCACCCACTACATACAAAGAGGAAATATATGCTACACTTTGTTCCAACTCTTACCTATACCAACGACTCATAAAATCCTTTGTATTTCCAGGCATAAAGCCTTTGATTCCGCAAAGTTGAGAAATAACTGGCATAGGTGGTCAATAAAAGGTCAGTACAAAAAATAAAGGTGTCTAATCGTTTCCGTTTGAAAACCATATGAATAGCATCTGTGATGTATACATGATGTATCTCATATGATGCGTACCCATTCATTTCTAACTCTTTCTATCTTGTTCTTTTCATTTTCCCTTTTCCCATATCTCTTTTTGTTGTCTCTCCTGCTAGTCTCCATCAAAAAAACATGTTTCAAGTACTAAATAGTTTTGCATAACTCTATCCAATTTGTATCCATTCATGTTTTAACTCTTGCTATTTTTGTTCTTAGTTATTCTCTTTTCCCATTACCACTACCTCTCTCTGTTGCATCTCTTGTTGGTCTGCATTGAAGGAATCTCTTTTATGAAAGGTAAGGGTGTGGAAACATGTGAGGGAATGTTATACATGATGTATCTTAAATGCTATACATCTATCTAGTATTAACTTTTTTATACACTACCTCTCTCTACAGCATCTCCTGTTAGAAAACATGTCTTTCAAGTACATAGGATCTATCGCATAGAAAACATGTTTTCCGAGTTCATAGGATGTATCGCATATAAATATGACCTCATCCATTTTCTAGCTCAATTTCTATTTGCTCCTCTCTATATTCGGTTGCTCACTACTACTACACTTATCGTGACCGTAAACAGGTTTGTCACTAAATTTCACTTCACCTCTCAATATTCCTTTTCCCATCATGTTATTTTCAAATCCAATCACCAATAACCATTGACTAAAATCTATCACCAATCACATTCAATCCTTGTTAGTCAAGGTTTCCTAACTGACAAAGTTAAGAAAGTTATTGTGCATCACTTAATTGTCAATCTTAAACATAGCTGCTTTGTCCATATACAAGCAGAGAATATATTCTTCCAAGAGATGTTATTGAAGCGTGCATAAGAAGCCGAGTAATGTCTCTAATTCTCCTAAACTTAACCCTCGGGTTCTCAAATCTTCTTGTCGAATTCATGGATTCCTTCACTGGCATAAATTCTTCAAAATGTTGAAGGGAGTTCCATCAAGAGACTGCCTTCCTTCCAATCTTTAGCTGTTCTAAGGTATCAAGAAGGAAAAGCAGAAGGTGAGAGGGAAACATAGCAACGTGTGTCTATCGCTTCAGATCATCCTAGAAGTGGACCCTATTAGACTTGAAAACAGTACAAAAATTTTAGCTAAAGGTAAGTGATCTGTTTTAACGTCTCTATGCAGAGTGTTCAGGCTTCTATGGTAAAATATAATATGCAGAGTAACCATGGCAATTATGTAACTCACCTGATCTCGACATATATGTTAGATATAATATTATCTTCCCTTAATACTCAATCTTAAATGCAAGTGCTTTTAACCATGTTAAGAGAGACGTTAAGGTAGGAATGACCATTCAAATTTGTATGTATTTGGGTAAGATTATTAGAATAAATATAAATGAGGAAGCTAAGGAACAGAGCTAGACAACTATAATTACTGTTCTACTACCTATCCGACTGAACCAAGGATATTGACATATAAATACACTCAGAGAAGACCAGATTGCTTTACCAAAATTAAAATGCCAGCTAGTATAGTACCTGAGGCACAAAATCCTCTGTAAGTAGAATATTATCAGCTTTAATATCTCTGTGTATAATCCGCCTTTGGCAATTCTCGTGAAGGTATAGTAGGCCATTTGCTATTCCAAATATTATTTTGTACCTGGCGGCCCAGTCTAGTTTATCCCTTGAGCCTAACGAAATAGAAAACAACAAAGTACCTTGTGTTAAAGCAGAAAAGGGCGGTTCATCAATTAGAAAACACTAATTTTGTCTTGTAACTAGAAATTTTGAGACAGACCACGAAGAAATGATCCTAAGCTTCCTTGAGAAGATAACTGAAGAACAAGGTAGGTCCCTCCTTCCACTCCATAACCAAGCATCCTTGCTGTATTAGGATGGTTTACGTGTGCTATAGTACCTATTTCACATAGGAAGCTTTGTTCCTGCTCCTCTGCTGTACCCTTATTGAGGCGCTTAATTGCGATAAGCTGACCATCAGGCAAACAACCCTTGTAAACTTCAGCGTACCCTCCTTTGCCGATCAAGTTTTCTGTCAAAGAAGGAGATCAATTCTATAATACACATTTATGCTCTAAACTTTTAAAAAATAAAATAGAATATTGGTAGCACCATCAAAGAGTAGTAAATGTAGAAATGTTTAGCCTGAATGCAAGAAAGAGAGATGTCAAACAGAAACATACCTTTGCTAAAATTGTTGGTAGCATTTTTAAGTTCAGATAAGCTGAAGTTCTTCCAGGAAGATGTGAAGTGATAGATACCCGCTGCTACATTTTCCCTTGCACTTCTGCTTTTCCTCGTCGACATCCTTGGCACAGTTAAAGGTGGAAAAGAAGGCAGTTTTTTGACAGTACTTTTTTTCCACATCTTGAAGAAATTATGCCAGCGAGAGAACGTCCGTGGATTAGATGAGCCAATTTGAGAACTTGAGGGTTTGTCTTTAGGAGAACTGGAGCCATTCTCCGGGTTTCTGATGCTGTCATCAATAACTCCTCTAGGATAAGAATCATCATGCTTCTCGTTTTCCATCTCAAACATTCTGAGGTCTATAACAAGAAGGTCATCCATCAGAGGCAAAAACAGAAGAAAAAACAAGCCATAGTACACAATCTCTTTGGAATACTGTTTGCGTCACCTTGAGCAGAAGCCGAGGAAGAGAGCTTCTTCCTTCCAGCAACAACAGCTTTCTTTTCTGAGGCATGTATTGCATCCATACTGATTCCCTTAGCAGATTTACTGTAAAAGATCAACCAATAGTTCTAAATTATCTCAACGATATCAAATCACAAAGAAACAGAACTAACTCTTTCCTCTTATGCTTTCCTTGCTTTTGCATCAAGGGGAAGTGTAACTAATCCCAAAACCAAGAATTCAAAATGATTGCAGGCAGGTGGTCAATGCTTGATGCAGAATGCTGGAAGTTTTGGATTTAAAGCATATATTCAAGGAAGGCAACAAGGCCGCAGATGATTAGCAAAGCATGGAATAATCAGCTAGATACTTGTATCCCAGACAAATCGCGCTATGTAATAAACTTTAGTAAACAACATTCAGTTTCCTTCTGGATAAACAGAATACCTAGTTTCATAGAAACAAACACAATAAAATGAAAATTTGTATAAGCAATGCTGAATAGATACTAAACGAAACTTACATATTACAAGCACCGCAAAAGATGTGTTTTACAACCATCCCCTGAAACAAAAATAAATTTTAAAAAATACAGATCATAGTCTTAGAACAAAATAATCCTACGAAACACAGATTAAATTAAAAAAAACATAGGTGATTTCGCGGCGGCGGAAGAGTTATTCCACCTGCTCTGGTGTGACGTAGCAGGTATCCGATGGAACGGTTGGGTTGCATGCAAGTTGGTCCAGCCACCAACTTTATCAGAAAAAATCCCAATAGAACACAAATGCAAAGCTAATTTCTCTACACAAGGGCAAAAGACTTATTGGCTCCTTCTTTCTCTGCATCATAAAACTGAAAAAAATAAAATAAAACTTGATCTAATAGCTAATCTGATGAACCCAGAAAACAAACAAACAAATATTCAAAGTGTTGAAACAGAGAGTACGATGGAAATGATTACTAATGTGGGTCGATTCTGCATAGAAGAAAGCCACAAGTAGCAAAAAGAAACAGTTTTTTTTTTGTTAATCCATGACCAAATCATAAATTGTACCTTATGAAACTTCTTTTTCACAAGACCACCACGAGAGGGGTTGGTGTTTTCTTTAAATTTGGACAAGTGGAGGGAATTTGAGGAACAAATGAAATTGCTAATATTAAGGTCCTAGTATTAATCGCAGCCTTAATTTTTGACACTCAAAACCGTAGAAAAAACTGTGAAAATGAGCTACTTTGTTTTTTAATTTATTTTAGAAAGAATTGACTCATTTTCCATTTTGGCAATATTTTAATTATAATTTTCGTGCTATGTTTAAAGTCACAAGATTAAAGGACATTTTGATATATTTGACATAATTTTAATTTAAAATTATAAAATTATTTCATATCAAATTAAATTAAATTATTTTATTTTAATCGAAAAAATAGGAAATAAGAGACAGTGAAGGGGTGGGGGTAAGAGAGGGAAGTTAGTTTGGATATTGGGAATTCAAATGCCAGCCTATGGTAATAACCAAGATATGTCTGGCCAAGCGCTCGATTTGTAACAAATTAATACGCGTCATCTAGGGAAGTCTTCCTTATATATATTAGGTATATAATTTTTTTTAAAATAGCTTATACTCGTCGAGCATAATTTCTTATAATACAAAATTGTCCAAATGTGTCACATTACTTTTATTTTTTCTTAGTGCTTTTTTAGTTAGTTTAAAATAAAATTAGTCATAGTTAAAAAAAGGGATAAAACAAAAAAGTCCTAATTTAGATGGTGGAATATTAGGGGAAGAATGTTGGATATTATTGTCTCATATTAAAGACTAAAGAGTACATATTGGTTAAATTCCACTTGCTATTTTGTAAAATTGTTATCATCCTAATATTAAGTAACACACTATCATTATAAATATCAGATTGGCTAGTAAGTGAGATTTTGTGGACACTTTTTGTAATTAATGCAATAAACAAGGAATCCTTGTTTTATGGACAATGTTCCTTCCTCTTTCTTAATCAATTTTTTATTTATTTAATTGCCATTAGTAGTTGAATATATATATCACTGAATTGTTATATCTTGTCACAATAAATTATTAGTCCCGTGAACGATTATAAAAGTGACACAAATTATGGACATGAATATAAGGTTTGTCGGTGAACAAGGTTTTTTTCTTTTCGAATTTATAGTTTTAATTGTCTTTTTATTCTCAACAAAAATAAGTGTGACTGTGTGAGTATATATATTTGGTTGAAAAGATATATTTATGTTGTATAGACATACATCCAAAGTGTTTACGGTCTCAATAAAAGCTTAATCAAATCCAAAACCAACCTTATTGATTAGATAAATTTGATTTTATTTGAGTTAAATTTTATATTTTCAAAAATCGATAATATTTTGTTTGTGTTTGTTAAAAAAAACTCAGAAGAAATAACATAATTGACAAATTACATATATATTTTCATCAAAATTAATTTATAATTTATTCACGAGTGGATAGAACATTTATCTGTTGGTTTCATGTTTATGCTCTCTATGACAATTTTTGGTGGGACTGAAAACGTTACTCTATTTCTCTTTTTTTCTATGAAAAAAGTGGTAAATTTTGGAGTTCCAAAGTTTTGTAATGCTAATTGTTCTAATTATTCTTAAAAAAATAAATTATTGTTGTCTTTTTTTTTTTGGATGAATTATTTATTTTATTGTGTATAATTAATACAATAATCGAACAATCAAATCACATCGAGATCAATAAACACATATTTGATTTGATTTTAATAATTAGAAAAATAATTAAATTAATTAGTAATGAATTCAAATTAACCCGTTAACAACCCACATACATCATTACAAAAAGTAATGCTAGTAGAAGCACTAAAAACAATACCACAGTAGGTTATCCAAATAAAAATTCTTAATTTGTTTGCTTGAAAAAGTCGGCAAAATAAATAAAATTGGAATTTGAAAGGAGAGAGTTATTAAATAAATCATGTTAGGTGTTATTTATTTTCATGTATAGTCTTGTTAATGTCAGACTCACAGAAATATACGTATGGGGTCCTTTCTTTGCCGGTTGTTACCCATGCAAATTCATTCTTTTTTTACTCATTTTACAATATGATATATCCTTTTTTATTTATTTAATCTTTATATATATATATAAAATTTAATGACTCGACTGATTCAAAATTAGCATTAGGTAGATGATCATTTAAGGAGAGATTAAATTGCCATCGCACCACATTCCTCAATAGTGTTGATCCAGACTCAATATTTATATTAAAAATATTTGCTGGATCATATGTATGAATAACGTTTTCATGATTCAATAAAAATCACAATTTCGTCTTGATAGAAAATTGCAACTCCTCTTGAAGTTCCAAAACTCTCCTAGTTGAAATATGATAGTGATTTCACGTTCTTGATTGAACTTTTCAACTTTTTAATTTTGTCTTAATTATTGTGTTTTGACACTGCAAAAAAACAAACAAACATGTTTTGGATATCATTAGAGAGTTGAATATCATTTTTATTAAGTATATTAGTTCAATAATACCTAAATTATAAGTACTTAATTATCAATAGTATTATAACTTCTCAATATCCAAATCCTACTTTTAGTATAGAGACTGTTTGAATTGACTTATTTTAAGTGATTTTTTGCTTTTAAGTCATTTTTCAATTTTGCTTTGGGAACAACAAATTATGCTTCAAAACACGTATGACTTTTAACTAATAAGCCACTTTTAAAAAGTCAATCCAAATACTGCCTTAGTCTCTTTAATGAATTAACTATATGAAAACCTCAATGCTCATAAAAGGTCGTTCCAATTAATGGTAAATGAGCTCCAACTTGTGAAATAAAATTACCAAATGCATGATATATTTCATTAGCTATGACTAATGCTTAAGTGTTAATTAATATATCATTAGCAAGTGTTTAATTTATGGTCCTTGACATATCATAGAAATGCTTTTGTCACCCTAAAATGGAACATACATACATAACAGACTCAAAAGAAATGATTAGCTTCCATAGTTCTGAATTATACTCTCCAAACAAGTGAGCCTACCTATCAATGGGGAGGCCAAGTTTAGCCCATAGGTAACCAACTGGACTAAATTTTGGCCCATATTTAAGGCCCATATTATTCCTACCCATTCTAAAGAAAATTAAAAAATCCTCCTTTTCATTCGGATACATTAATTCAGTAATTCAGATACATTAATTCTGATTCTTAAATTATCTCTATGTTCAATGTATCATGCTTTAAATGTTATATTGATACTTAAAACCATAATTTTTGTATCCGAATTACTGAATTTATGTATCTGAATTGTCATATTTTTTAAGAGATTTTATGTAAATTGAAAAAAGATAGGAAAAATGATAATTAACTCTTTACACTGATTTATGTAAACTTTACTCTACTTTTTTCCCTCTTTCCTATTAGTAGGTACTCAAATAAAGTCTAAATCAATACTGATGCTAATGAAAAATAAAATAAAATTAACTTAACACTAAAAATGACAACAATGCTGGATATATGTTAAGTTTTTTAGTTTTGCATTGATTTAGACAGTGAAAATACGTAATTTGATTTTATTTTTATATTTAATATTTAATCATGTAATTAATACTTATTAGACTATTTTATTATGACTTGATACTTTTAATTTATGATTATTTTTATCCTGATTTATTAATATGCAACAATTACTTTAAGCATTTTTTGTTGTCTGAAAAGTTTACTGTCATCACTCATTACATATTTTATGTTATTATTAAAGAAACACAAGAGAATATATGGACACAAGTTAATTATATATTTGTATGAAGACTTTACCTAAAACCCCTGATAAGATTTTCTAGTTGAAAAATTCGACTTTTATTGATTTGATTTGGTTTATGGTTTTACAAATCCGACACAAATGATTTGGTTTGGTATTTGAAAAATTCAAACTAACTCAGTTCATAAACACCCCTATAAAAAATATACAAATGTGGAATTTATCTGATTGATACTCCATCCATTTTATTTTATTTAACCCCTATATCAAAAATAGATGTTTCATTTTATTTGTTCATTTTAGTAAATCAAGAGAGTTTCATCATTTCTTCTCATACTATCATTAGTATTAAGATGTTTCAAGCAGTACATATATGACATGTATTATGTGTATATTCGTGTCTCTGTATGAAATGTGTTTTGAGCAATGTACCATTGATATGTACCCATTCAACTTCTGGTGGAAAACGTGTTTTGGATAGGATGTATCATGTGTATCTACTTGTCCCTAGGTAAAACGTATTTTGAGTTGTTCATCATTGAGATATACCCATTCAACTTCTAGTAGAAAAACGTGTTTTGAGGAGTACATATATGGAATGTATCATCCTTATCTACTTGTCTCTATCTGAAGCGTGTTTTGAGTAGTTCATAATAGGTATGTACCCATTCAACTTCTAGTAGAAAACGTGTTTCGAGCAGTATATAAATAGAATATATCATGTGTATCTTGTTGTATCTTCTGTTACAGTTCTGCTTCCGCTTCTCAAAATCCTTGTACACATTTTCCCTTACATTCTGAACTTAAGAATACAGCTTGTGCCAGTATAAGTTGAAGCAGAGGATGAAAGAGAAGTAGAGAGATTCCTCTGTCAATTGTTTCTGATGTATCCATACTGATTCTCTTAGAAGTTTTACTATAAAAATTAAAAAGCAAAACCAAAAGTTTTAAATTGTCAAATGTCGTGCCTATTTGGCTCTAACAATTTTAAGCTCTTCACTAAATCCCTATGCTGGCCACTCCGATTAACGCCAACATTATTTTTCATTTTTGTTGTGATGAAGTTCAAGATCAAAATTTTTCAGCCACATAAAAATGTTCCTTGAGACTGTTCAGACTATTTATTGCTTTCACCTTCTAAACCTTATATCAAGATGGTGACCAAGTATATAGGCATAGTACAGTATTTTAGTGACTTCTCTCGATCTAGTTGTTAGTTGTTATCTTGCCTTGTAGATCCATAGACAACATCAGATTGTTATCTGTAGAAAAACAGTGTGTTTAATTAACCTGATTCTAATGAAATCAACAAGAATTATACTCTAGATAGAAATAACTAATGAAAATACTGTTGAGTAAGACCCTCCAAATGGAGGGTGACATTCATGACATCTTCTTGGTCAAAGAAGGCAACAAAGCTGCAAATTTGTACATGACATC